>JARBEQ010042898.1:0-15264 GCA_030265355.1 Tritonia tetraquetra | reverse complement strand
TGCTATTATGATATTGATGCATTCAATAGCAAAGGCGTGCGCATCATATTATATCTATATGAAGGTGGGAGTCCCTCCACCTTACACCGAAAGGTACCTAAAGGTTATTGATAAAGAAAGAAAGTCCCACTGGGTTATCTTTCATCGGTGGCGGAATATATAATTGTTTATATCATAATAGGGTCGGGTATGACATTACATTTACAAACGGGTTGACTAAAAGTGATCAACTGTTATTGATGAAGTGCATGGCATCCCTGATAACCTGATGACCGGGCGTCCCTGCTTGTATGCTATAAACACAAACGTTTAGTAATGTTGTGTTGATGATGGCGATAATCTCGACTTGTCCTAGTATTTCCTATTTCTCCATTAATTCTCTTCATTACAAAGCTACGAAATAATTTGAAAATCCCTAAATTCTTCTTTCCGCTAAGCGTTCGCGGTTTTCTCTCTTAAATTCAACAAACAATGTCTGTTATTCTCTAGTACGTCTCCGGAAATTTGATTTCAAGGAAAAGCATCGAAGATAAAAATATTTTCAACAAATAAAAGTGTGCCATGCGCTTGGTGGCGATCATAAGGGGATATTATGGGACATCGCCGAAAACTAAACCTATTGAGAAGAAAAAACTAAAGTTATAAGAAGAGCAGAATGATCAAGTCTATAATCACTAGCGCGACGTCGCCTCGTCAGTGATACAGAAAACATTTCACCAATTGATCCGTGCGCGACCACATGGTCAACATCAGGTCCAGAATTGGCGGACAGATCTAGGATTAATCGTTTCATGTCACTGGCGGTGTCCCAGTGGCGCAGAAGTACTGTTCTCGCCTCTGAAGCGAAAGGTATCGGGTTCGATTCCCGGCAGCGACAATGTCGGGTATTTTTTCTCCTTGAAACTCGGTGAAAACCTACATGCCAGTCTCCTGATCCTATTCAGATAGGTGGGATCAAAGAACCTAGTTCTATCGGAGACGGACGATAAACTCGTTGCGCACGTCAAAGAACCATTGGCAGTTGAAGATCGATAAGAGTAGGCCACAAAATTTGTCAGGGAAAATTAATTTCTACCACAAAAGTCACAGTGGGTTGATCGCCTGCTTGGCTTAATAACTCGATCCAGAGAAATCATGCCTCATAGTGCTGGCCCTACACTAATGGTAAAAGGGAACTGGATAAGTATGTCTCTGGCGAGACGTCGTTTCTGCAGGCAGTAGGCTAAGTTCGATCCTCGGTCAGCATAAGATCGATCACTTTCCAGTTTCTTTGCTTCAGGTGTATCTAAACAAAATATTGTGATCAATTCGATCAACATTTTTATTATCATTACTAGGCCAGGATTAACCAGTTCTAAGATGCTACTACTACTACCACCATCACCTCTAACTACTACTACTGCTATTACTACAACTACTACGACTACTACCACTACTACTACTGCTGCTGCTGCAGCTGCTGATGATGCTACCACTACTACTACTACAACCACCACCACCATCACCCTAAGCACCACTTCCCAAAAGTTAAGCCCTTCCCCATTTTACTGTGCAAATCAAATACACAGAGTACCACGATCACACACACACACATACGCGCGCGCGCGCACGCACGCACGCACAGAATCATTTCCTTAAAACACCGATAAATCCCCTGCACAGCTAACTACCAATAATTGACTATGGATCCCAAACTATTATTTCCTGTCGTAAACATTACTCGGGTCGTGTTTTACAACTCACGTTCTTATTCACCCCTTTACTGGCCGGGATGTTTTTATAGCAGATAACCGCTTAGGGCTATAATTATAAAATACATGAAATTCCATTTGATATCATACTTATACCACATTGGTTACAACATATACATTAATTCGGGGGTTCTGTGGCTTAACGGTAACGCTTTCTTTCGTGAGTAGAAGGTACTGGATTCGAATCCCGGCGGAGACGTTGGGATTTTTTCTTTTGAACTTTCTCGAGTTTCATGGCTCTCACTCTGTGGTTTCCTTATTATGGAATCAAGTCCTATCGGAGATGGACTATAAATCGGAGGTCCCGCCTTTGATATGACTTATGATATGCTGGCAAGGGCGTAAACCGAACAACTTTAAACTTTTGCACTATTTTTTATGTATGGCTACTGAGAAACAAACATTCTCTATGGATGTCAGATTGATGTATAACTAAGTTTGGTTTGGTTAAGATCGATCTTCGTCTGGAACGGGTTAATGATGATATTGTACTGATTCATTTCCCTTCTCGATAGAAACGATTAGTTTGCTCTGGACAAGTATATCTAGCTGGCAAAACATGTGGTGGAGCTATTAAATATGAATTTCGAGACTTAAATTATCTATATTATAACATTTCATTTCCTCCCTCAACTCAAAACAGGTGGATTGCTGCATTACGTCATTGATTTTTGCCTTACATCGTAGTTTGTGATTTATTCATTTTTAATATAAGAATTTTAAGATTAAGAATAAATAAAATGCTAATAAACATAACAGGATACGAGTGTATTTTATATCGCGTACCGATATTATATAGCATAATACACGATTTCCTGATACTGCCAGACACCCACTATGGCACGGCCTGCCGTGAAGCATCAAAAACATTCCCAGGTTAGGGTACCCTGGAGTCAATCATCACGAGGGGAAAAAGTATTTTCGTTTTAAAGTTTATCTGAAGTTCCAAAGTTATACAGTTGTCGTATCAAAGGCGGTTCGGCGGAACTTAGAGATTCCGTGTGAATCTGAAGGTCAGAGCCATGAAAACTCTGAACGTTTCAGCGGGATCGAACCCTGGACCTCCGCATGCAAATGCGAGTGGCTTAACCAATGCGCTTACAGTGTATCATCAGAGTTTAGAACTTGTTATCTTAGTTTATTGTAATACAAGCATGATGAAGGTGATGATGATGATGATGATGATGATGATGGTGAGGTATATGACGACGATGACGATGACGGTGATGATGATGATGATGATGATGATGATGATGACGGTGATGATGATGATGATGATGATGATAAATGTGAAGATGGTGATGATGATGATGATGATGATGATGATGATGATGATGATGATGATAATGATGGTGAGAAGATGATGATGAGCACATAAATGACGTTGTTGATAATGACAGTGAGTATGATGAGATGGCGGAGATGACTATAACGATAGTGAAAATAAAAATGTCCTATCTTTGAAATGGCGTTACTGAGCTGAAGGAGTGTAAAACTATAACTCTTACTATAAACTGTTCCATGCTGAGGATGGTAGTGTTGGTGATAACAATTATAACGACAAGAAAATGGCGATGAAAACGTTAATAATAACGATGATGAAAGCGAAGTTGGTGAATCACGATTATAATAATATGAAACAATGATCGTGGTGATGACGAAAACTAGGCTGACAATGACTATGATGATGATTGTATGACGATGATGATGAAAACGAGAATGATGAAAATTACAAATTAGGTTCATCTGTACGTGATTGGACCAAGCCGCTCACCGAATTGCCTCTATAAACATTTTAACACTGGCATTAAGCACGTCCCGTGTTGACTCACAGGGAAAACTAACCACAGACATTATAAGGTGGGGCAGTCAAGATATAAAAATGAGATATGGGGAAAACTCGACAGCTGTTTATTCTAGATAAGAGACGTTTTAATAGAGCTATGGCAATGAATGGAAGGGATCAGATCAGATCGTATTGTCTCAATTGACTTTATCATCAACAATAAAATAAAAAAAAGATTATATATTTATCATTATATAAAAATGGAATTATGACTTTCAGGTTGCGAACCTTATCGCCTGGTCGTAAAGGATAAGGAGAAGAGTTGGAAGTAATTAAAGTTCATGAGTGCCAATTCACACAAATGGTCTCTGATTTTCACACTGTATAATGTCTGAATAGTGTGATGCAACCACCTGATATGAACTGTGAACAGTATAATGAGAAACAATAAACAAAGACGTTCCTGTATGACGTGTTCGTTTGGTTTGTTATTGTTTGTCGTTTGCTTTTTGGCGTTTTTTGGGGGTAGTTTCTTTGTACATATAATTTGCTGAGGAAGGGTAATAACCGAACGTTCTGTGTCTGTTGTTTTCTTATTGGAAGGTTGTTTTTTTTCCATTTCAAAATACTGTTTACGATTCAATGATGAGAATGAAAACTTCTGGCAGCCATAATTTCAGCTTGTACCACCAAGTATGACAAGGTTATTACCCGATAAAGCATGATAAGGATGGGACGAGTTGCACTATAACGAACTTGTGAGGCGTAAGGTGTGTAACTTACTTTAATACAAATCCTACTAGGTGCTGTGCATAGATCTGAAGCGCGCAGTAGAGGAAAATATTGCACAATAGAATATAATGCGAATGTCTTGAATGTAAGATTAAAATACATGTCTGCTAGTATTACCAAACGCTAGTACTTGATTAGAAGGTGTTCGTTTTTACGCCTTAATCAACACGGAAATTAGGTCGTATCAAAAGAGATTCAACAGAATGTGAAAATTCCACGTGAAGGCTGAACCTTGAAAAGTCCGAAAGGTTCAGAGTTAAATCTTTCGCACGTGGGATTCGAACGCCGAACCTCCACATCCGGAGCTGATTTCAACATCCATTCACCATTTCATTCACATCCATTTATGTAAACAAATAAACATTGCGTGACAGAGGCACGGGCTGTCTTGAAACGTAGGGTATAGTATAATAATAATACAATGTCGCACCAATGTTGAATTCCCTGATTCAATTGATTTTCAGTAGAAGTTTTCAATATAATTTTCATTTAACCCTTCATCGGCCGTGAGATTTAGGAACAGGTCGATTCAGTTGGGTCTGTTTGCAGAACGTCGTATCAAATACTCTTTGATATTCTATGTTTTTTATATACTGTTTTATTTGTAAACATATTTTAAAACGTATTTAACAAATAGGTATTAAGTCATCGCCGTATGTGGAACAATTTGCTCAGTTTTCTTATAGCTGAGGGGTTTATCACCAAGGCAACAGTAAATATTACTGTTATGGCCAAAACTTGGGCAAAATGTGACGCTCATTGCGCCATTCAAGGTTCAGGGCACAGTAGGCTGATCACCTGCTTGCCTTATCTACCTGATCCAGAGTTCTTCCAGCACTTTTCAGCAATTCTGAACATGGAGCTGGCCTCAACACTCCTTTGGGGTATGGATAACAAAACAAAACATATTAAATATTATGGCCTAAATATTCATGTGTGACTGTCAGATTGGGACTAATTGAGATAGATAGATTCTTTGATTTGGTTAAAAATTTAACCTTACCGGGGAGAGATTGACTTTTCAATGATTTCTGTATTCATATGATATAATATTATTGTGTTTGTTATTCATTAAAATGTATTCATTCGAATCATCCATTCATTCGAATCATCCATTCATTCGAATCATCCATTCATTACAGACACATATTGATATGTTCATTATATCATTCCTTTGTTTCTTTCTTTCTCTTTTTTTCAAATTACGCATTAGACATCATTTCAATATTAAGACACCAGCGTTTCATTTTTCAATCTGCATACCGACAACATCCAGTTTAAAATGATGTCTCCTTAAAACATCTCTTCTCTTCCTCCGTCTATCTTATTCCTCCTCTTCGTCACCTTCATCATCATCACTACCATAATCATCACCACCATCATCGAAGCCATCGCCTTCACCACGAAACTCATTATTATCATTACGTCATGTCATTATTATCATTGTTATTATGAATTGCTACCATTATCAATATTGTCATGATCCTAAGAGAAGCGGTATGATGATGATGATGATGATGATGATGATGACGCCGACGACGGTGGTGGTGATGATGATGATGATGATGATAATGATGATGATGATGATGGATTATGATGATGATGATGATGATGATGATTACGGATTATGATGATGATGATGGATTATGATGATGTTGTTGATGATGATGATGATGATGATGGATTATGATGATGTTGATGATGATGATGATGATGATGATGATGATGATGGATTATGATGATATTGATGAAGATAATGAGGGTAATAATCATGTTGCATGCCATACTATATCTATTCAAAATATGGAAAAAAGACTTTGCTGAGAAAGTATGCTAGTCAGTCAGGATGAAATTCAATATCACAATCGTATAATTTGACATAACGCTGTAAACACGTTCCAGAATTCAGATTGCTGCTTTCATTACTTAAAACACATAGAGGACGAACATAATATATCACGAACATAATATATCACGATTTAGGCGTGTATTGGCGAGATGGACAGAAAGGCGAAGAACAAGAGGCCAGCAGGTGTAGAATCAGCACCGCAGTGTGTTTATTTTTGCTCGAGTGGTTAACAGGTACATGCTAGACGTCTACGTCTTTAGTCAGTTCAGAAATGTGTGGACTCACATCAGGGTGTATATATATCATCAACGGTCTGTTACATTTCAATGAAACTTGGCATGAAGATTTCGACTGCTAAAAACGTTACAAAAATATTGTTCTTTTACTCCTGAAATGTATGTTTATTGACGATTTCCCTTCATAAGCTATATAAATAAAACGTCAAGAGCGCTCAGTCCCCAACATTCGTAGTTTTACAGTAATTCAATAACATTGGGTTATTACCCCGTGTTTTTCACTTATAAGAGGTGAGTTAATTTCACGCCTCTGTCACATTCAACACTCTCATGAGTGCAAGCGTCGATACCCTAAATTCTAATATTTAGAACGTGAAAAACATTTAAGGAATTCGCCGCTGTGAAAGAATGGCAAAAGCAGCAGGTTCTAAATCATAATCCTTAGCCTGACTCTATAACTCTATGAGTGCATGAACAATCTCAACGACACAATGCGTCTATGAGAAATTCGTCAGCTTTTATGTGTCCACGAATTTCTGAGCAGAGTATAGAATCAACTCACCTCCTACTTCGTACACATAAATTAATTAACCCGTAAACAGCCATGGGCCTTAGCAAGTGACAATTTCAGTTGGATTATTTCATAGAATACATTTATCACTATCTAATAATGTGTTTCATTCCTTTCAATGATTACTATGGTCACTAAGTATGACTTGAAATCACTCAAGTATGAATTGGAACCCACTAAGTGTTTCTATGCGATTATTAGACGATTAATTACTGAACTATTAAACTGATAAACATTTCGGTTTGGTTGAACCCTACCACCGCCTGGAATGGGTTAACTTGGAAGATTTTTAACACGACCAATCTGAGCTCACTCACTTTCACGACAAAAATTGCAAACATTCAAACATTCCCCCGTAACTGACTAGAATATTGTTTGCCATCCAAAAATAGCTTGAAGTACTGTTATGAGGGTTAGGGGCAATAATTTGATTTGTGGTTTAGAATTTGGTCGGAATTCGCCCAAGCATTCCTTTTCGTTGGCATCTGTATTACGCCCTTTTAACAAACTATAAAGCAAACACAGCTAAAATGTGTGCCAAAACAGCGAGCATGTACGCTACTTTAGATCATTAGTTGTTTTGTTTCGCGACGGGAAGCTAATCTTATTGTTTTTAATTTCCCCAAGTGTTATCTGTAGCTGTTTTTCCTTCAGCAAGTTACGTGCCGGTATGCAGGTTGACTGTGTTGTCGCTATGGCTTATTTGTATAGGCCGTCTTTGATGAATGACAATGAATAAGCAGTTTAAAAGGGGAAAATAACAATGATGTTTTAATCTGAACCATGCTTGCCATTATCTTTCAAGGAAGATGAGCGGATGATTGAGTGGATTGATGGGTAGATAATTGACCAGATATGAATGCGTGGATAAATAGATGGATAGATTGATGGGGAAATGATAGAGATGTATACACAGAAATGTAGATGGATAGAGAAATAAAGACAGGTATGTAGGGAACAAGGGAGGCATCGAGTTATGTCTCTTACAAACGCAATCTGGCTTTTTGTTCTCGACAATATCACTCATTAATCACTTAAAGTCTGAACTCCCCCTATTTTGGCTTTAATCCATTCAATGAATCTGACCATTCTAAAGAAGGAATTCAACTTGCAAATGCATCGTCATCATCATCATCATCATCATCATCATCATCATCATCATTCAGCACCATTCTCCTCCTCATCATCATTTTCCTCTTCTTCTCCTTATTTTTCTTCTTCTACCAGTCCCTCGGTCTTGAGACATAATCATATTATGATCATCATACTGGTGAATACATTAGTGACAACTAATGGTGATATTATAAATATTCCACACATTCATTGTCTTTCTATATGAGACACTCTCCTGTTGTTGGCCAGGTACGACATTAATGTGGCCAGTGTCCCAGCCAGCTCTTCCATCCAATGCGCCGCTTCCCTTTTGAACCAGACAGATATATGCGTTTCTGTTGTACAAGGTAGTTACATGTATGTTTCTATTGAACACGATAGTTCCATGCGTGTTGCTATTCATGAGAACAAAGAACCAATGACAACAACCCCCCAATACACAGAGAAATAAATCTCTCACTGATTACCATTTTTTTCAAAAGCGAGCCATTTGTAAAACGGTATAGACGTCTAAAGCTATACAGTGAAATGAAAGATTCGAATTTAAATCAAGACGTTAAAAAAATAATGATAGTATTATATTCTAGATAAAATACCAGGGAGCTTCAATATGAATGATTCTTCTCTGAACTAATTGGGTCACCCTTGTACCCAATATAACTCTCTTGTCAGATAATACAAAGTGAACCTTTGTTGTCACTATTTTCTGTAGTTGTTGTAGGCTATGTCTAGCCTATCAGAACACATCACAAATGGAATAAGGAAATACTGCAGATTCTATTTTCAAGTGAAACACAGACTATTATAAGACTTTTTAGATTGAGAGTTTCTTTTTTAATTTCAAAGTGGAAGTGTAGCCTATTTCAGATTCATTCTTCTTCCCTCTTTTAAATATTAGAGGTGAGGCACTCATAACTGGTGATTTTCCTGTAAGTGCAGGAATGTAAAAAAAACAACAAACACAAACAAACAAACAACAAAAACACCACTGACAACCTAGAACCCGATAGGAATTTAACCCACAGACACAGACAACAAAACTACATGATGATAAAAACAAACTTCCGGAAATGCTTATCTCACCTGGATCCCACGTTCTCACACGGTGGAACCTGGGCTACAAGATCTGAACAGCTAGCAGGTGAGCACAGGGGTCCATCGAGCTGACACACACACCACCGGCATCCGTCAAACCATTTGTCTCCTACACTCCGACCCCCTTTACACGTATACCTAGTGTGCCGGGAATCTACACATGTCCAAATCAACGATAACGAAGCAATTCCACATACGAAAGAAGATAATGTGTAAAACTTCATTTTCAACGAATGTGTGTGAGTTCGTGTGAGTACTCAGCTCACGTGCGATGGTGGATGATGAAATAACAGAAGGGAATTCCTGTACAGAGGATTGTACGGCTGTACTTTTAACTACATCCACATTTAGAAAATAATTCTTACAACAGTCTCTGACTTCCTGTCTTCACATCATAACAATACTCTACGACAGTTCATGGATTTGACCCTCACTTCGGTAATAGATTTATATCTGCAAATCAAAGGTAGGCGCGGTGTTAAGCCTCTTTGTTTCAGTTGTGTACACTGATAGGTAAGCTTTATCCGATAAATACGCTACACGGATTAAGTACTACAATATAATACACAGAACATTATAGTGCACGCACACGGACAAATTGACCTCAAGATTAAGCGATATATCCCAGGCAGACGTTGATAGATTGGCTGTATATTTTCTTTCGCTACCTCTTTAGCCTATATTACTCATTGGCAAACAAACAAAAACATATTTTTCCTTTTTTCGTTGAGTTCAGTGATCCGTGGAATGCACACTATGAGAATCGTACGATGAAGGGGGACCCTCGTAATATCACCGAATCATCACAACAAATGGATATGTAAATAGTAAAGGCCACTAGAGCACAATCCTTTAAAGGGAGCTTTATCACATTTGATGACGCTTGTTCGCTGTATGTAGAAATTACGCCAAGTCCTAACACCACACGAGAAGTGAAATAGGTATCTGGGTAGGTCTAACTGACGAAACCCACTTTCACCTTTTGCTCTTGACGGGGGAAGAAAATCTCTTTCTTCCTTTTAAAGTTTTTTCGTCTTTACTCTTTGTCGATGTTTGATTCATTCATACGCAGCCCCACCATCCGTCATTTCCCCGCCCCGTCCACATCGGAGTTTGTTCCTACTCCGCCACGCAACGACAAGACCACTAAGGCATGACGAGAGAGATGTCTGCCTCTCACTACTGTACACTAATAGGCACAAACACACCCACCAGATAAGGGGCCGATCACATACGATTCCAAAATGAATGAAAACAAATAGAAGACCAGTCACAATACACCGCAAACTCAGCAGCTAGCTATAGGATCATTTATCCTTAGGTCGTAATAATAGGCTACACAAGTCGGCCATGAAACCAAAACAAACCAAAACACACATGCAATAATGTTCGATCGTGGGCGATTAGAAAACAGTCGATCATAAACTTCACTTGTGAATTGAAGACGTATCTATTTTATGTATTCCCGGATCCCTATGAATTAAATCCGTTGATTTGAAGATAAGGTGTGTTTTCACAAGCCAAACGGCGCGCTTCTGGTTCGCACGAGTGTTTTAGCCAGACTGACTAGAAAGTTGAATGAAAGGTAGGAGAGGGGGGCCGACGATGGGTTTCGTAGAAAAGTTCGTTCTTCTCCCATTGACTAAACGAGTGTCTGGCCTGGAATTGTAGGCGGAAAGCTCGTGTTTGTTTCTCTATTCCAATCATTTACTAAAACGCCAGGGTGTGTGTGAGAGAGGGAGAGAGAGATAGAAAGAGAGAGAGAGATAGCGGGAGAGAGAGATAGTTTGTGTGTGTGTGTGTGTGTGTGTGTGTGTGTGTGTGTGTGTGTGTGTGTGTGCGTGTGTGTGTGTGTGTAGAGTGAGAAAGAGAGGGAGGGGTGTTGCGGGTGGAAGTGGAAATGTGGATTCCTGTTGTATTATTTTCTCTTCATTTCATCACGACATAATTAGGCTGGGGAAGGGGTATAATATATTATTTTCTTATTAATTTCGGTGGCGCTAATCAGGAACGATCCTCTCTGTTAGTGAGAAGAAGTTGAAAGAGTTAATTACCATCCAGCGTACTGGGGCGCTGGTCTGTCTGAGACTTTTGCCCCGTTTTTCTTCCTCTCTGAAATACGTACATTACCATTTTTGGCAGTGTTCGCTGTTCGCGTTTTACTGACTTAGTTAAATAGAACTGTATTATAGCGATAGAATTATCTTTTTGTGATGTTTGTTAGCTGTTGTCTATTGAGGGCGTTTTGACACAAGAGCGCACACATTGTTTTCAAAACCCCCAATGAAATAAGAGCTTTGTATACGAACAGACCATGTCTCTTAAGAGACAAATCATGCTTCTGTCATTTTTGGAATATTAATATTATGTTATGCTCTGTCAGGAATATGGGGCACATATCCACCAAGTTAGGAATATGCTGGGGACTCGCATCACACAATAGTGTGGGCAGTGAGAGGTACACAACAACTTCACATTGAATAGAAAAACCAAGACATCATTTGTAACAGGCTTGATTTATTCCTCTTTGAATTCACAGAATCATGTTCATAATCAATATGCAAATATAATTATCATATTATGATATTAACAAAAAAACATTCTCTTGGTGGCTTGTCTAAAATCCTTGGATCCGTAGCTTTTCCAAATGTTTTACACGCGTGAGGGTCGGATGCCTGCATTTCAGAATTGTATGTGTCTCTTTGCGGCCTAGCCCCAAAACGCCATTGAGTCAACAACAAAAATAAACTTAAGATATATATATATATATTTGCCAAAAATAAACACACTCATTGAACTAAATATATGAAATTATAGAATACTATCAAAGAAAAATTTATAGGATGTTGGCAATTCTTAAAATACGAACTAGTTTGATACCGGGGCACGTGTTGCTCAAGTATCGAATATAGACAGTCTTAAACCATTAATAGTTATTACGATATCGCGTGTGACATCCAGCATTTCGATATTCGGTGGAATAGGTAAATGTTATTTGATCGAGCCCTTTCTCTCTTTTCCAAAGAGCGGCGGCACTAAAACGAACCCATTTGTTACATGTAAACAATAAAGATACGTGGTAGGTCTGCAATGTGGCGTAATAAGGCATAACAAGTGTTTACTGTTTTCAGTTACGTTTAACCCTTGACCTTCATACCGCCAGGGCGAGGGGTGTTAGTTGTGCCCATCCCAAGGAGCTTATAAGCCTGGAGACCCCTCTCTCACTTTGCAAGTACCAGTGCAGCGTGTCAGTCAACATGACTGAATCACACGCCATGATTGGGGCACCATAATAGGTTGACAATTAGTTTAGGGCGTTATTTTCACGGGATTTGCAACCGAACACAACACACATTTTCACCCAAGTAAATAAGAATAATCTGCCCCCAGCATGGTTGACTTGAAAAGTTCATGATCACGTGAATTAATTCAACTCTCCATTTTATTATAAGCTCCTTGGCCCATCCTTATTTCCAGCCGGGGTCTTACTGTCCAGGATTTGATACACGGATACACATCTCAGATAGAGGGCATTCCCATGTACTTTTTGCGACCCTGTCCATTCCCATGTACTTTTCGCGACCCTGTCCATTCCCATGTACTTTTCGCGACCCTGTCCATTCCCATGTACTTTTCGCCACCCTGTCCATTCCCATGTACTTTTCGCCACCCTGTCCATTCCCATGTACTTTTCGCGACCCTGTCTTGTCATAGTCATTGCGGTCTATTTGTTCTTTTCAAACGAATGTCCCAAGTGAATGGGGGTCTGACCGCAGCCTTTGCAATCGCACTCACGCGTAAGCACCTGTAGCAAATGACGACTGTCACCAGTAGGCTTCCAACCGCTGCAGTCTGGGTGCAATGGACACTCGGTGCACAGATTAAAGTACGTACCCTTGTGAGTGCTGTGGATAGACACCCTAACATTGTATCACCTGTTCAACGGGCAAACTAGTGAAAGCACCCCCCTAAGTTTTATATCTATGTAACGCAGCCACCATCCGTTCAAAAGCACTTTGACCTAAGTGTGTCAAAGGCGCCCTAAATCACAAACCGTGGAAACATACAGAGCTGTTCTTTGTACGCAGCTCCACCAGAATCTCTGAAACCCAAGACAGGGGGATCCGTAGTGGCAACGCATTTGCTTCGTGTGCAGAAGGTCCTGTATTCGAATCCTGGCGGCGACGTGGGTTTTTTTTTGTCCTGTGGATTCCTTATGGAATAAAGTCTTATCGGAGATGTACTATACATCGGAGGTCCTGCCTTTGATATGACCTATAATTTGTTATCTATGGCGTAAAACTAACAACCGCAAACCTTCTTTAAACCCAAGGCAACTCACAC
Source organism: Tritonia tetraquetra (assembly GCA_030265355.1). Taxonomy (NCBI): domain Eukaryota; kingdom Metazoa; phylum Mollusca; class Gastropoda; order Nudibranchia; family Tritoniidae; genus Tritonia; species Tritonia tetraquetra. Next base: position 1,727 of record JARBEQ010042898.1, on the reverse strand, counting down.
CCGTATTCCAATCAAAGCTTAGATATGTTCTAAAGTTTTGAAGTTTTACGCGCTTTACAAAATAGAAAATGTTCATCAATGAATCAATAAATGCGGTTCAACAGAACTTAAGAAGATTCTACGGGAATCTCCAAGCCAAAGCCGTTATATCCCTGAATGGTCCAGAGAAAATAATCCTACAAAAAGCTCCTTTTCAACGCAGAACGATTTACCAAAGGCATTTGAACAGAATTAGAAAATCCCACGTTAATCTACAAGGCTGTGTTTTTAATAGCGCAGTGCCCTTCTCATCAAGCTGCTTGTCGTTTTCAGTTGAGCTGCACCTGTATATCGAGTTTCTAGTGGATTGCTGGTTATAATGGGAGGAGTTGGAGTCTGTGTTCTTGTCATTGACCAAACCAAAAGGCACAAGTTACTTTCTTATTCTCTTTGTCGGGCAAAGTCGACAAGCGGTATCCTAGAGACCGTTGCTATTCTCGAAAAGCGGTCTTCCGGGACGTCTAGATTCGGCATCATTGTTCGACTTGCCAAAGTTGAAATTTCATTGCAAAAGGTTTGTTTCATTACAATTTTACAAGCAAATATTATCTTCCCACATTTCATCATAAAAATCAAGTGGTTTGTGTCAACTATGGAATCAATATCCCGAATACTTTTGGAGAAGATCACTTATATTTTTGCTTCTCCTAATTTGAGATACAATAGTTTGCCTCCATGCCCTTGGATTAATCGAACAGGTAAATGCGAAGTCAAGAGTAGATAACTCGATCAGGAATTTCAGGAATATAGGATTACACAATCAGCCTGCTGCAAAACACACGAACTTTCTATCACCGTATTCACCGATAAATATATAAAAGGAGGATGCCGTCCCTTAAACTCGGTTATGTAAGCTTAGATTTAATCCAATACTATAGGTTTCTATTTTATTTTTTCTGTCTTTTTCTGAGGGTGAGGGTGGTTGTGAAATAGGCTATACTAAGTTAAATGTATTTTCACCGAGTTCTGCGCAAGTGACGGAGATGAAGATGGCTTGCTTGTTTGTTTGATCGAAACCTATTAATACCACAGAGCAGTGTTAGGGTCAGCCCTATGCTCAGCCATGAAAGGCACACAAGATACCGGCAATAAATGCAGGCGCCCCGACCATCAACCATGACTGAACATAGAGCCGGACATTCTATGGATCAAAGACAAGCAGGTGATCAGCCCACTATGTCCACAATTCCTTACTGGCACCATGAGCAATACACTGGGCAGTATTAATCATAGACAGGCCAATAAACAAATTACTGTAGCCCTTTTGGGTACCCCTCAGCAATTGATAAAAACTAGGAGGTTCCGCCACTCTGGGCATGAAGATGGCTTGCAACATTTCATAATGTGTGAGAGGTTTCAGTATCTTTGACAGATTGACATTTGGACTACTCTAATACATTTCAGAAATGTCTTGAAATGTCGGGTGCTTAATGTGATAGCAGACTACATGAATTATACATGGAAAAGCCAAACGGGCGAGTGATACAATAATAAAAGACATTTTAAGTAAGCAAAAGCTTCGGGTGCTATTAACAACTAACGATGTATTTGGTCCGAGGTGGGCCAAAGGGTGCTGTAAACAGGAGTCCCTCTTGTTTCGTGCGCTGGCAGTATAATATATATATATATATATATATATATATATATATATATATACATATATATATATATAGCGACCCGTTCCGGAG
>JARBEQ010042787.1:0-15264 GCA_030265355.1 Tritonia tetraquetra | reverse complement strand
ATACCCCCCCCCCCAAAACAAAAACAAACAAACAAACAAAAAAAAAACAAAAAAAAACAAACAAACCAAAATAACTCAAACTTTCTCTGTAGGAGAAGGGTGTGGAGCATCGAGCTGTTCCCCAACACACGACATTTATTGTGTAGTCATGATTCCTCTAGAACACAACACATTCAAGAGTAGGTCAGCACACCTACCAAGTCCCTTTAATTAATTTCGAAACTTGTCAAATAGCCTGTTTTAACCACTTTTTTTAAAATTGAATAATCCTGTGGGGGATTTTTTCACTGGTGTTTTTACCGCCTCTTTCTCTCTGTTGATGTCCTGTTTTTTTTTTCTTCTGTTGTCTTATCCCGTTTATATTGATTAGCATTAGGTAGCTGGCCTGCACAGTCTATTTTAAACACGACACACATAACATACAAACACACCTGACCACCTCTTTCTAGACTGCTTTCCTCCTGGACATTATCGAAGTGGGCACTGATAATGATGATGTGTTTATCATTTCATTACATTATGATGTATTGTTTGCAGGGAACCCCTATACTATTATTGTACGTAATTTGCCCTGCACGCCTTGCTGCTATTTGTGTCAATTAATATTGATTGTGTGTACTTTGGAAATGGGAAAGTAACGAACGATCTAGCACGTGTTTTGTGCCCACCACCAATATCAACAGAGAGTGATTTTGGTTTGGAAATAGCGTCAAATAGTAGGTTGCTAAGGACGGATGGTGGTGTGTGTTGTGTGTGCGACAGCTGGTAATAGGGATGGTGGTGATTCATCATCATCATCATCATCATCATCATCATCATCATCATCATCATCATCATCATCATCATCATCATCATCATCATCATTATCTTCACAATCATCATCGTTATTATTATTATTACTATTTTTATTATCATTATTATCATTTCCTTTTAACTTTCTCGAGTGTATGGCTCTGACCCTGTGGATTCCTATGAATCAAGTCCTAACGTAGATGGATTATGAATCGGAGGTCCTGCCTTTGATATGACCTAAAATGTGTTGCCAAGGGCGTAAAACTAACAACTATAGCAGTTCGGCTGATTTCCATTTTTTTGCCATTGTAATCTAGTTATGATACATTTGCTTATAATAAATTGATGTAATTGTTTGAATAGAAAAAAAAATGTATCATGAAATAAAGTCTTAAGTTCAGTACAGCAAAAAGGTTATATACGTTGATACTTCCAAGGGCGTAAAACTAACAACTTTAAACGTTAGTATAGCGGTATGGGTGGTTTCCATTGTTTGCCATTGTAATTAAGTGTTAATGCTTTGATGTGGTTGTTTGAAAAGAAAAAAAAATGGTTTTACAAATTAAAGTTAAGTGCTGTAAAAAGGTTTTACGTTGATAATGCCATGACTGTTTTCATTTCTCCCCCTGGAGGGTGGGCTTCCATGGATTTATCTCCTTCTTTCTTTCTTATTCAGTTCCCTTTTATCATTACAGTGTAGGGCCAGCTCTATGAGGCTGGATTTCTCTGGATCAAGATATTAAGCCAAGCAGGTGATCAACCCACAGTGGCAGGAATTAGTTTTGCCCGGACAGCGGCCTTGCGGCCTACTCTTATCTATTTTCAACTGCCCAGGGTTCTTTAACGTGCGCATCGTGCACACCGATAGGTGGATGGATATATCATTATTATAATAAATTTTCTATTTTTTTCTACTTGTTGAATTATTTTTTTTACCGGCTTTCACTATTTTTATTTATTGCATTGTCCTGTTCTTTGGTTGTTTTTTTTCACTATGACTACTTTTTCTTTTCTCTCTTCTATTAATAATTAATGTTCTTTTATTGCGATGGTGTTTAACTTTTCCCATGTTATGGCTGACAGTCCTGGTTATCCTTTATGTCGAATGAATGAGGTACAAGGGTAGCTGTATCTACACAGTCATTTATTTTCGGTCCCTGCCAACACATTATTGACTGTGTCCAGGTACACATTGCCTAAATTATTGTTGTTGTGTGGCTTGAGACGCCTGGGATCAATGACCTCCCTCTATGTTGTGTTGAACTCCTGGAAGGTAGAGTAATAAAAACATTACATGCCCCTAAACACGAGTACTATTCACGTGCTGCCTGTGTGGTCCTTCCATCTCGTGTGGTACTCTTCGTGCCCAGAGTATGGTTTTATCTATCTATCTATATCTAGCAAAGAAATTCATTACCAGTACTTCTGTTGATAATTTCATAAGCAAATATATTTATACTGTGGCTCAGCTTTTTAAGAATGGCGGTGATCAAGATGTTGATGGGGATGGTGGTTATTATTGATTATTACTATTATCATATCGATAATAATGATAACAAGTTGTTCGTTTTGCGCCTTTGGCAACACATAATCATGATGATAATGACAGTAGTGATTATTATTATCACTATTGCTACAAGTGTATGTTTATATTTTATCACTTTTCAATATTAGAGTAATTTGAGTCAGGTTGTCCTTGGTGAAAGTGTGTAGAAATCGAATGGTAAGAAATATAGGCCTACATGGGTAAAAAGAAATACAGGCCTATAGGTGATTTCTCATTACATTGATAAAAGCTATTGTAAGTTTCCCTTTTTGTACATTTAAAATTGAAATGGGTACTACTACATTTTGTCTCCTATTATCTGTCTGTGTTGATAATATCTGTCTGTGTTGCTCAAACAGCCGTAAATTATGAGTGTGTGCCGTGTGCTAACACGGAGCTGTGTTGGAATGCATTGATTTTTGTGTCGTAATTGTGCATTTAAAATGTTCTTAATTTTTGTAGATAGGCCTAGCGAGTTGTAACATTGCCTAGGCAGTTAAGTAGCTAAAGAGAGGGAATAAAAGCGGGGGCTAACAATCTACCTCCCAACTTCACTCTCTCCCTCTATCCGTTCAGCTAGCGCTAGCCCGGAAGTCGAAACAGAGGTCACCCACATTTCGGGTCAATTTAGGTTTTGAAGAACGAACGAGCGAAGGAGATGAGGGGTAAAACTATGCAATGTTTACCTCATGCAAATGGTATAAATAATGCTCTACTCTACCCAAAATAAGTAAAAGTTACTTTAGGTTACGGTCGATGGAATATTATGTTGGAATTCGAATCGTTTGCTTCGCCACGTTTCTGACTGGATCGATGAATGTGTAGACTGCATGCAAGGAGGCGAGAAGAGGACCGATAGTCTAGCTATCTAAGAGTTGAGAATTCACCCAGCCTAAATGGCGGCCACGAATTATGTTCATAATCTTGGCAAGCAGGTTTGTTGGCATTTTACGCGTTGTGGTCGGAACTAAAACTAAAGCGAATGTGTAGAATTTCGTTTTCGGCTTCATTAGCACTTCTTCCTTTTTCTGTGTTAGTTCATTACTTTCGGTTATGAACTGTCTGGTTATAACACTCTCACTCACTTTGTGATCAATAAAAGGCAAAAAAAGATAGAAATAATCAAATCAAACATGAAGCATCTTCAGATTTATACGCAAGAAGAGTTTTGATTTCATGGGTGTAGATAAGTGTGAACAGTGAGTTTAGACCATCTAGATAGATTGTAGCTCTAAGCTAATTCTAGACTCTTGATAGACATTTGAAGACCTAACAACATCTACAGTAGATTTAGATACTTAGACCAGAGTTGATAAATAGAAACAGAACTAGAGAGTCCCGTTTCCTGTGCCAAATTTGAGATAACTTGCATGGGGTCAAAATAAATTGTAAAGGACGGACGATAACTTGCATGAGGTCACTTACTACTTACATATTTAGTGGCAGAAACCGTCGTTCAATTGGGTATGCAGCACCAGTAAGCTTTGTGATTCCCTCTAGTATTCTAGTTCTATTCATAACCATATTTGACGTAGACTTATATAAGATGTGTTTTATCCTAGATCTAGAATATAGTATTGCACACTAGTCTTCTACAGTATCTTTCTATGATCTAGATAGCTCAGGACTTGTTTAGTTTTTCACAAGATTCATGCTGTGATCACAGTATACTGGTTCGTGCAAAACGCTTTGAATATGCCTAAGATTGTAACAAGATGTTAAGATAATTTTGTTGTTGCCAGTTGTAGAACTGCAAAGTTAGACTAATAGTGATAGATTAGACTAGAGTTTCTGTACTGCATTGCATTGTCAGACCTACCAGTCCTGGGTTTTTTTTACACTTTTTCTCTGATAATAAGCGGCACTCTGTGTCACTCCAACTTTTATGATATTTTACTGGAGAGCCGCAGTGTGCCCAGTAGAAAAATGTCTATTTTCATTTTTTCTCAACATGACATGTCTACTCACTATTCACATCCTTTTCATTACCATCTGATTCTCTCTATTCAATTAATTTGGTACCTAACTACTACTGTGTTAAGCTCAGAAATGAACATTTTTGATACTCTGATGGGAGGTAGCAAAATTCTGTTAAAACAACAAAAATTCCGGAGACAAGGGACTGTCCTGTTTTTTTTTTGTCATTTTAAAGCTTGTCAAATTGCCTGTTTTCACTGATAATCTTGTTCACAATAATTGTTCTTCTTTCTCTATCAATCGCTGTTTTTTTCTGTTGTCTTGTCCTGTTTTTACTTTTGTTAGGGTTGGCAGGCCTGTATTATATCTAGTACTAATCCTGTCTAAATTCAAGATTTTGTTTACACTGAGGTTGTGTTGGTCTCAGAAATAGTGTTTGTTTGATGGAACCCCATTTTTACCACAGGGCAGTGTGGGGGCCAACCCCATGTTCAGTTCATAAAAGTGAAAGTATAAATCCAGGCACCCTGACCACCAAGCATGGCTGAACACAGGTTTGAAAATTACTGTGGATCAAGCAGGTGATCAGCCCACTGTGTTTTAAAATCTTTATTGACACCTTGAGCAATATTATTGGGCATAATCATAAACAAAGTCAATATAAACAAATAAATGTAGTCCTTGTGGTCACCTCATCAGCTTTGTAAAAGTGGGAGAATTTGCCACTTTGGGCAGTTATAATAGTGTGCTGTTTCAATTATATGTTGACATAATGACATTATTATGCACACAGTCCGAGCACAACATTTTAGTCACTACTTGATCTGAGCCCATGATAAAAGGTGCAAGAGGTGTGTGGTTTGAACACAACTATCAATAAAATCCACAGGCCTGGTCTGTTGTTTAATTTTCATTCCTCACTAGATAGATATAATATCAGGTGTATGACAACATTTTGGACCCACCTGAATTTTATTTTACTGTGATACTTAGATAAAGGTTGGACAAGTCCATACTAACGCTGAGCCAAATTTTCGCACTGTTAGTTTTGTTGACATGAAGTACCTTTTTCACACGCTTAGTTTAAGTTGGAGGCTGATCTGTTGCAGAATTATTTCCCAGCAGCAGTGTTTTGGGTTGAATGATTTAAACTCGAGCACCTTGTCCAATGATAACAATGAATGCTCCAAATGAGATTTAACTCATGCGTGCTTTGCTTGACTAGTGTGATATTTTCATCACACCTCCTTGGTGATTACAATTTTATTTATTAAAGTAACTAGGACAGTTCACCCATTATACACATTGCTTGTTGTTATTTTGTCTATTTTTGTTGTTATGGTGTAATATTTTTGAATGCGTGTGAGTGAAAGATTTAATTTTAATGCTGTCTCAGGGGCATTTAGCTGGTTTGTTTTTATGCTAATTATTAAGTTAACGTTTTCTTTTTAATCATAGTAAATGCTTGTTTTCTTCGGACAAAAAAAAAATCAAAGCTTTTTTTCTCCACTTGTAACACTAAATCGTAACACTTTTATTTGAATGTTGCGTCAGCATTGTTTTGTTTTGATTTGTCTGGGTGAGGTCCAATGATACCCAACAGGTATGAAATGAAATTATTACAATCTTAACAACCAAATCTGTGTGTGTTTTCACCACCACAGTAAATGATAGCTGAAGTAAAACAATGATTGCTATGTTCTATTACTATTATATACACAGATTCATCTAAAATTATCCGTTCCTTAAAAGAACTATACATTTCATTATCTGCATGGTCTCAATGTAGATAACTTCCTCACCTAGTTTCACCACTGGTTATGTGCGTGACTTTGCAGTAGTAATAAATATTTATGGAAAAGTGTGTTTTATACACCTGATAGACTTTCTGATAAAAGCAGACAGGCTTATAAATTCATCTCTCTCATAAAGAAATAATTGAGAATAGTTTTATATAACCTTTAAGTACAAAAGAAATTATATTTATATAAGTTCACATGTTAAAATGTCAAAGGTAAAACAATGCCCTCGGAGAAGAATGAAGGGAAGCTTGAGTGTGTGTCATGACAATTGACAGTCCAGGAATTTTGATGTGCTATGGGTGGGATTGTCTCCAAAATGTTGGCCATTCTACGCGTTTGATCAGCAACATGCATTTTTTTATTTTATGATGTTTGGTTTTGTTTTCTTGCGGTTTTTAAAGATCATAAAAACTGTAATGGCAAAGCATTTTGATCTTTAAAAGTATTTTTACAGGACATTACAGCGGAAAAAATCTTTTGATCATCTTCACCTCTTGACACATTCATGATTTATTATTGGGGCAATAGAATGAGGTCACAATTTATCACACCTCACACTGATAGTTATTTCACGGAAATTTTAAAAGAATGAAATAGTGACTATTATTATTTTTTTTCTCCAGATTTTCCCACTAACCAGCCCAGCTCGTTGTCCATGATCTGTTGTTTTCTAACAGCGAGAAAGAGACAAGTAAGTATTTTTTACTTTTTATCATAGTAGACTATATAAAGAATTCATTCTCTGAAATGTTTTAAACTTTCTGCACTTCTAAAAACTGGAGGGAACTGCTGCGTTTCATGTACATTTTGCTTGTAATTTAGCCACAGTTGAGTTACTCTAGATTGTAGGGATTTCTAAGTATATTTTTACTGAAAAAAATATTTCACCTGGGTAGGGGGGGGGGGGGGGGATTTTGAAGTTTACGTAATTAAAAAATATTTTGTTTATCTGTTTGGTGTAATGCATAGGGTTTACCACTGTTTTAAACAAAAACAAGCATGTTCGCTATGATCAACTAAGGGAAATTATTGCTAGTATCTAGCGGTGAAATGAAAGGCTTTATTATTATTTATTGACGCATGCATGCTGTAGTATAGTTGTATCTGTGCTTGGATGATTTACAATACCATTTTCGTTTAACAACTGTTACTTTCTATATAATATACTTTGTGTTCTGTGAGGTCAATACAAGAATCGGAAGTAGTTCCGTGCCGTAAGGGTTCACAAAGATTTGTCTGACGCCAACATCTATAATTTTAAAATCCGGGGCTTCTTCGTTTACTGTTACAAACATCGACTCACTGCATTCCAGAGCTCGAGTTTTACTTTTGTTCTATCTTTACTGATCTGGTGTGTCTGTGAGTAATTTATGGGGTTTTATTTAGAAATAGTCTTTATTATCTTTCTTATTACAAGTGATAAATCCCTGTGTGTTGGAATATTCTTAGGTATGAAACAGGCGGGAATTGACTTGATCCTAGGAGAAAACAATCACTGAAAGTTAAAAAAAAACACCAGAACAACACATTTTTAAACCGTAATCTCAAAGAATTGGGGATGAGGTTGTGACAATGTGACAATGTGTTTGGTCTGGTAAAACAATTCAAAGAATATATTTTATGGAGCAGGCTAATTGAAATTAGTCACTATAATTTCATGTTGTAAAATGATAAGACAATATGAAATTGCCATGGTCTGTAGAATTCGGGGATAATTGCGTTAAGTTGGTCTTGTATTTTGCCATGAGTTGAGTGGAAACCTTCTTTTAAATTCTTCTTTGTGTCTAAAGTTAATGTTTTTATTAGTTTTATGTGACAAAAAAAGTTTTTTCTACTGAATCTGCACAAACACTGAAAAGACAAACAGTAACGAAAAATACATAAATTTAAACAGCATTCTGTCAGATGTTCATTTGTTTATAAGATTATTAAAAATACTTTGCTATTGCCTTCTGTTGAAATCAGAAAATTCCGAAACTGTCGTGAGTACAACTCCTTTTATTTAAAAAACCCCAAAACCCAACGAAATAGCAAAATGCGCTCAGTTTATCTTATACCATGTATTTATCATGTTTAGTTTTACTGTGTCACTCTCCAATACCCATGCCAGTCAATGCCAGTCTTTTAAAATGGGACCAAAAAGTAGGCCATCAGATGGCTAAGTCTGTAGGAACTCTGCTTGACTTTGTGAGACAATTAACATGCTCTATTTTAGATCTACAGCTAGAAATACTCTGCATTTTATTGATCACCACAATCGAGTCTCTGCGGGGGGAACTCTTTTTTGTCTTGTCACTTACCCCATGAAGGCTAGGGATTGTGACCACTGGCTTGTGTTGTGGGTTTGGATTCAAGAGGAGAATGAAAGTGCTAGAAAGTAGCCATAGCTCCAGTGCGATGAGTTATATTTCATGAATTTCTAGTGAGATTGAAAGGACTGTGTATACACATACAGGATGCGAGGCTCACAGTGGGCTGATCACCTACTGGGCCTAACATCATGATCAAGAGTAAATCCGCCTCATATAGCGGGCCCTACACTGTAATGGTAACAGGGAACTGGATAAGAAAGAGAAAGAAAGGATGCGAGGCATGGGCTGGATTGAATTTGTACCACATGTGTGTACCATATGCACAGTGGCAGGCTGGCTCTATTGGTTTGCATTCTGCCACTAACTATTCTGTACAACACATGTTCCACTATTTGTGTTATGCACATGTCTGAAGAATGTGTCAGGAATGCTTTTGTTTCCTTGCACACACAGTCAGTCATACTTTTTTATGCATTCATGAGAAAGCAGCTCTTTTATTTGTGATGAGAGTTGGTTGTTTTTTATGATTTGGTGGTGGAAATGTTTTTCAGGGATCATTGCTGGTCTGTCATGAAAAGTGATTTGTATTTCAGCATGGAAATAATCTTTCTTTCTTTATCAATAACCTTTTAGTACCTTTCGGTGTAAGGTATGGAAATAATGAGGGAGCAAAAAAGCTACATGCGGTCTATGATTGTCAATGTTATGTTTTGAATTTCCTATTGATCGCAACGAACACTGAAAAAATATGTGTAGAATGTATTCACACTCATTCCATTGAAGGCTGGAGATTGAGCATGTGTTATAAGTCACACAAGTATTGAGACTAGCCCTATGTTCAAAGTTGTTTTTTTAGACTAGCAGGTTCATATTGACACAATGACCAAGACGCTGAATGTTTAAAATGAGCAAACACCAATAAACTCCTGTTGCTTTGAGAGTATTGCACATTGTGGTGGAAAAGGTCAAAAGGTTACCAGAATAGAATAATAAGATACACAGGTTAAGTGTAACATCTGTGTACTATCTATTGTAGAAGCGAGGTTTTTTATGTGAAATGGCCATATTGCACAAGATGATATATATATCTAAACACACTTTCATTTCTATCTGTTTCTGAATAGGTATTTCTGGGGCATGATAAGCTGGGGAAACTCATATTATTGAGATTTTTGATTAACTCATTTTTTTCTCCCTTTTTTTCAGCCTATGAGGATGCTACCTCGGCTGCGTGGAGAAGTAGTGGAATGAGAGCGAATCTTCGAACCATTCCCCCGGCAGATCCATTTGCTTCAGACTCGGTCATTACCTTGGACCAGATCCGCCCAGGCCCACGCCGCACCAATGACTATGTGGACAGCCCGCGGGCAGTGCCCACCCCGCCCATCAAGCCACACCTTGCCCCACACTCACATACACAGTTTGGTGGTGGGCTTGGCGGCACCGGAGGGGGTACCTCACCGGGATTTGGCCACAGAGTTCTCCCACCCACTCGGACGGGCAGCTTAGCAGGTGGACGCATAGGGGGAGGAGGGGGAGAAGGAAGTCCGCAGTCTGTTCGCTCACCATCATCAATCGTGTTTCAACAACCTGTGTCAAAACCTCCCCTGAAGGAGAATTCTCTGGAAGACACCACTATTCGCAGGGACGGCGTGGACAACGGGCTCAATGGAGATAATGCTGAGGAGACCAATCACAGTGTTGGAGTCGGCGGCGGGGGAATCATTTGTGACAAATGCCGCAAGTGTCAGTGCAACGATTGTACAGACACAAAACCTCTTCCCAGTCACTGGTGCTGTGGCAATGTCTGTGAGGTGAGCCCGGAGAAAGCCTTGGATGCCTGCACGTGTTTCTGTTGTGTCAAAGCAGCCATGTACCATTTCGGAAACGAGGAGGACTATGAAAATCCATGCGGGTGTTGTTCAACGTCCCACTGCATACGGCGGTGGACTCTAATGTCAGTCATGGCTCTGTGCCTGCCATGTTTGTGGGCCTATTGGCCGGCCAGAGGCTGCCTGGCGGCTTGTACCTCCGTCTACAATCGGTGTTGGCGGGGGAAGAAGGGCTGTGACTGTCAGTGCAATATAGAGAAATTAGTAGACCCTGATACTAAAAGTTCTGTGCTTTCAAGAGGAAGTGGTGGTGGTGGAGGCGGTGGTGGAGGCGGTAGTGGGGGGACGTCAGGAGGCGGAGGAGGGACTTCTAAAAACTCACAAAGTCGAAGGCTCTTGTTCGACTCAGATAGTTCCTCCACAAGTACCTGACGTGATATTCTTATTATATTTTTGTCTCCTCGTCTGTTTGTTTCTGATTCTATGGAAATCTCTTGGTTCGCTCATAGGAGAATCAGTCACTTATTTAAATGTGACTTGTTTTATAAACATTATTGTTGTTGCTGTTATGGTTATTGGTTATTATTATTATTATTATTTTATTGTTAATGTTATTAATAGTTTTAAAAAATCATCTTTAATATTAAAATTGTTAAATTCAACATACAACTATACATTCAGTTTAGTAATTTAAATAATATAAGCTAGTTATAATCACTCTCAATTAATCAAGTCCATTATTTTAAGTTATATCTCATATGTTGAAAGTTCACCTGTTGTTTTACACTACTTTCCTTTATTTTCCACCTTTTGTCTCTCTCTCTCTCTTCTAATTCCCATTGCCCTGGCAATGCCGGAATCGATGTAGATAGATAGCAGTGGAGACCATGTGACATTTGTTATCAATTGAATGTGTCCATCATTTTTTAATTATATCAACAGTCTTTTTCCCATTATCAGTGATTAGGGTTGTGTAGTTCATGAATGCTCACAAGTGAAATTAAAAAAAAAAAATTGAAATCTCTCAGATTTTTTTATGAATGACACCAGTGGTAAAGAGTTTTAAGGTTGTGTTGGGTTTTTTGTTGTTTTTTTTTTTTTAAATTGTCATATGGGGACAGATTTGAGGGCAGAAAATGGTTGGTCTGAACTGTTTTTGGTAGAACACTGACCATAGTGTCTATCCTGTGCAATAATGTATTACGTCTGGAAATGTAAAGAAAAGAGAGGGGAGGGGGTTTATGATAAATGATACAAAACTTATCTTTAATTTTTTATCCATAAAGTTAGTATCTGGCATAAATTCAGCCATCAGTGCACAGGCTGTAAAAATTTGAATCGGACAGAAATGCAGAAAAAATTATCCAGGGTGCTGTTATAAGGATTGATTTTTTTTATGAGACACATGCTTATAAAATGGTTGTGTACATCAGAATGGTAGTCTGTTACAAGTTTAAAGTCGGCAATGATAATATGTTGCCTATTTGTTGAAGTGAAAGAGCAAGTTGCCAATGAGTTAAAAGTGTTAGATTTATGTGTGTGGGTGTATGCATGTGTGTTTGAAGGTGTGTTCAAGTATGTGTGTTTGAAGGTGTGTTCAAGACAAGTATTACAAATAAATAGTTTGTACATTGTTGAGGTGCATTTGTGTGCAAGACAACCAATGAATAGGGTTGTGTTTAAACTAGTCCAAACTGTTGAAAAAATTATATTATGATGACCTTTGCACTGTACATATTTAATCTGAAGAACAGAAATTGTACTGACATGATTTTTTTTTTTTTCATCCATCATTTTTTTCTGGTTGTAATTTTACTTTCTTTTGTATGTGATATTGTCTCCCCCTGTTTCATCTCAGAGCAGAGATTGAAAAAAAAAAAGAAATATAATTCATTTTCCTTTTTTTTAAAAACATTCATTTTGAAGTGCTTCAGTTGATTTGAAAAATCTATCAACAATTTGTTGTTTATTTTCTGAAAACCAAATGTTGCCGTCAATATGTCTCTTTTCTTTAATGGTCCTTTTTAATCTTGTTTGTAAGGTAATCTTTGGCCTGGAAATTTTATTTTTTTCCTTCTTTTTAAAAAAATGATGTTCAACAGATTTCAAACACATTTCTACCTCTCGTTAGTCTGATGTTAGTGGTTTGAGAGATGTTCCTCCTGTCTTTTAATGTCATTTCATCTGGCTGGGGTTTTTTTTTCTCCCCTCTCTTTCACTAGATCCTATTATTAGTGTGTTATTCAATCTATGTGTAAAATGAGCCGTCTTTATTGTGTATGAGAGAGAGTAAGAAGTGGAATAGATTTATATCTAATGGAAAATTGTTTGTTTTCATTTTGAGAAAATTAAACTAAAATGGCATTCATTGGAAAAGATCATCATCAGCTCACATGTTTGTTTTCAGTTACTCAATTTGTAAAACTTTTCACCCTTACAACACAGGTTAATATTGATACTGTCACTGTTTAAGGGTTTTTTAAACTCTTTCCAGACGTAGGGTTTCTGCTTGACACGGGAATCTAAAAGTATTTTGACGAGACAAAATAGTAAACTAGATAGACATATTCATACATTGCACATCAAATTGTTCAGTATCCATTGGAGAACACCAGGAAAGTAGTTTAAAAAGAAGAAGAGGAAATTAAGAAAATGTAGATAAAAAGTTATGAGATGAGACGTGCTCACATCGCCCGTATAGTGGCGATACATCCGGAAAGAGTTAAGAGGAAGTCCTCAGAAAACTGTCTTGCTGAAACAAAATTATTTTAAAAGATAAAGACGAAGTAAATATGTTTGAGATAGGTACAGGGTCGCTTGTTTGTGCTCTTGGGACAGCAGGTGCTCAGCCCAGTATCAGGAATGTGCTCAGCCCAGTATCAGGAATGTGCTTAGCCCAGTATCAGGAATGTGCTTAGCCCAGTATCAGGAATGTGAAGACTACAAATGGCAATCGGTGGCCTTTTGGATAGGACGCCCCGTTGTCAACCATTGGCTTTCCCAACTCTTACTAGTGTGCTTCCTTCTCACCTGTTAAATTAACTTTGAGCCATTGCTGTATGTACTGTGAATACATGGAAAAATAAATATTTTCATAAATAGGAAAACTCTACAAAGGAGTTGGGGGAGTCATTCGCCTGTGTTGTATACAGTAAAATTGTTTTTGTTTTTTTTTCGATATAATTTTGAAAGCGTAATTTGTCATCTGTCCTGTGGAGTTCTCTTGGACTACACTGTGACAGGCAACAGGATGGCGGGCCTTCATACACTGACAGACGACAGGATGGTGGGCCTTCACCTCTCATCCATTATTAGTTTTATGGTGATTGTATTAATTATGATGTAATGATATCTATTTATAGTCTATGATGTAATGATATAGAATACTTTGCTGTCATCATCCATCCACCTTGTCCTCCTCCCTTCGTTGATTCACATCTGTACAGAAAAGACACAATGTTATTTTATAAACTCATCACTAACTTATTTATAACACTTCAGATTTAACCTTGACCTTTGATCCTCTATCCTCATTGGCTAACCTCCTCTATATTGTCTGCCTGCTTCTCGACCTACTTCTTACCATGTCCATTGTTGTATGACCATCATCAATAGCAATGGGGACAGTCGCAATCCGTGTGCGTCAAAATCCCACTGTTTTAAGAAAATTGGAAAAGCCGTAGCCTACTGAAAACTAGAACCTATGAGGGTAAAAAGTTTACGCGTATGACAAATTATAAGCGTTTCCATTGGTCGTTGGTAGTTTATTATAAGATAGTGGCGTGCTTGGTCCAAAATGGTCATGTTGTCATTTATCCAAACAAAGTGATAGGACTATTTTTAGACTTGACGATTTGCGATTTTCACGTCAATATGTGGTCAGTGTACTGCTAACAAACAAAACGCCTCTGTGAAGAGAGAAGACACTTTTTCATTTTTTTGGCGTTTGGCTTTCTTGTTCGTGAAGGGGATGGAGATGTATTATTTCTCTCTCTATATATAATGATATCCAATTCAATTCGTTGTTTTTGAATGTCCCACGTTTTCTCGTTGACTCCCCTGTCTATTGACAGACTGTGATGTCTGTGTGTCCATTGGTTGTGGCTGTATTCTTGTCATCGGATGTGCAATCCCTTAAGTCCTCATCAATTCCACTCTTCTCTCTCTCTCTGTCTGTCTGTATCTCTCTCTCTCTCTCTCTCTCTCTCTCTCTCTCTCTCTCTCTTTCTCATAGACATCATACAATTTATGCTGTAAGTTAGTGTATATATTATATATACATTCATACATGATCTGTGACACGTTTTAGCATGTATTTTGTATATAGTCAATATTTACCCATAACAACGTTTATTATTATTATTATTATCATTGTTATCTTTGTTATTATCATTATTGGTACTATTATTATTATTATTATTGGTACTATTTTTATTTTTTCATTAGATTTTTTAAAGAATTAATGCAGACTGAAACATTTATTATTTCAGTCACATTATGTTTACTTCTTATAGAGACGTTACTTGTCCTTAGTTTGAAAATGACATCATATTATATAATATATACTATATTATTATATTATATATGTTAAAATGAATGAATTTATTTATTGTTTGTCATGATTACTGTCACTTTCATTGATTTTGGAATATCTCATCATGTCAAATAGAAGCTCATAACAAAAGAGATTCCCTCATAGTGTCTGGTGCCCTGTACTCCCTGCTACAACTTACACACTTCCTGTCTTTTTTTACCCTCTACTTTCTGTTAGTTGCCCTCTGCACAGTTCGCTTACACATCTCCTGTCTGTTTCCCCCTATTTTCTGTGGTGGCGAACACTTACACATCTCCTGTCTGTTTCTGCCCCCTATTATCTGTGGTGGTGAACACTTACACATCTCCTGTCTGTTTCTGTCCCCTATTATCTGTGGTGGCGAACACTTACACATCTCTTGTCTGTTTCTGCCCCCTATTATCTGTGGTGGTGAACACTTACACATCTCTTGTCTGTTTCTGCCCCCTATTATCTGTGGTGGTGAACACTTACACATCTCTTGTCTGTT
>JARBEQ010042677.1:0-15268 GCA_030265355.1 Tritonia tetraquetra | reverse complement strand
TATCGAGTATTGAATGTTACCAAAACAATAAGAGAATTCTGGGAACACATGATAATAAAGGGACATCACTCTCATTCATCATCGGTAAAAGTCATTGAGTTGAATATCTTATTGTAGATTATCTTTGACACAACTATCAGCTTCAACATAGGGTATTGAAAATGAAAATTTCAATTGTCAAACAAAACATGTTAGTAGAACTTTTCTAGTGTGCATCTTGTGCCACTTCAATTATAAAATAGAATTTAACTGATAAATTTTCGGGAATGAAATGGTGAAACAAATGTATCGATGTATGGGTTCATTACCCAACCATACCTTAAATTTTAATCTGCTACACCCATGAAAATAATATTAATGCAGTGTGCAAAGATTCACAAAATATTTGTTTTCCCTACCAAATTATATAGTTACCCTATTTCACCAAAGTCGAGAAACTAAAAAAAACCACAACACACACACAAAAAAAGCTGAACAAGTTTTGATTTGATAAGATTAAAACTGAAAATAACAAGCAATTATTGTTCCTAAGGGGAAAAAAAAGGTGTCAAATATATTATTCCAACCCTTTCACCATAAACAGTGAATTATCACATAACTATGTGGGAAACAAAATAATCAACAAGAAGACAAAGAATCAAATTTCAGATTGTACAAAAAAAACATAAAATATATGATTTTTTTTTTCTCTCATGTTTCATTTGTGATTAGATTTACACTACTCATGAGACTAAGAAATTATTGCACGTTTCAATGAGCTGATTGGGACAAAGAAAAAAGAGGAACTGTGTTTGAGGGAAGAGGAGCAGGAGGGGAGGGCAAATTGCTTCAATAATTGGTTGGTAAATTAACTAAAATAATCAAGTGTGAGAAAGTATGGCGGAAATTGTGAGAAAAGGGAAAGATAAGGGAGATATAGGAAAAAGTATATTCTGAAGGTGATAGAAACGGAGAGAAATTGAAAGCAAGTAGACAAATAAATAGAGATAAAAAAGTAAAGAGAATGTACAGACAAAAAAGAAAGTTGAAAACGCTTTGAGTGCCAAGCCCAACTTTAGGGGGGCTGACCCCTACTTAACATTTTAAATTGTGATACGCCTGACTTTTGAATAGCTTGTCAGTACTCTATAATAAAGTGAAATTATAAAAGTATGAGCGTGATGATGAAATTAAAAACATTCATACTTCTGGTTGAATCATAGTAGCATATTCACATTGTTTGTTTGTAAATGTTTAATAGAACCCATTAATACCGCTGGGGCCAGCCCTATGTTCAGCCATGAAAGGCATACAAGATCTTCTTCTTTATCAATAACCTTTTCAGTGTACGGTTTAGGCGTGATACACAAACTTTCGCCATTGATCTCTATTTGCCTCTACAAGCCTAATCCTCTCTTTTTTATTATTTCTGATACTGCATCCTGTTACATTTTCTTTGGTCTCCCTCTAGGTAGTTTTTCTGCATACAAGATACCCGCCATAAATGCAGGCACCCCGACCACCAAACAGGACTGAACACACAAGCCGGAAACTATGCATCTAAGAAATTCAGACAAGCAGGTGATCAGCCCACTGTGTGTTTACATTGACAACGTACATATCCTATTTGATTATATTTATTGAATTTTATCAATAAGCTTTGGATCAATTAAAGGCTCATGGTTTCTGATTGTTTTTGTAAAGAATTTTAACTTTTTAACTTAGTTCTTGATGAAGACACAACAATCGTTTTTTCTGGTGCTAGATAGTGCTAGAGCCAATCAAGTGAAAATTTTCCCTTTGACTTTGATAGTTCATTCATGATTTCTCTGAAAACTTTACAATCCTTTTTTAATGTGGTGTAAAAATTTGATCAATATCTGTGAGGAAATATTATGGCCTTTTAAATCGTGGCTGTCCATTGTCCCTTCAGCTGGCACTCAGGGAATACAACAGGCAAAAAGGTCTGGCACTCAAAGTATTCGAAGTTTGTAAATGTTATAGCCAAAGAAAATTTGAAAATCAATATAACATGTAGTTTATTGCATCTTCAGCTTCCCCTCCTCCATTTACTCCTCTCATGCATTTTCATCCTCTTCTCACTTGCCTTTGTCATCGTGTTTACGCCTAGCTTGAAAACAACCAACAAAAAACTAGGCAGAGAGGAAGAGAGTAACAGCTCCAAAGGGTTGAAAATAAACCAAACACAAAAGTAGAAAAGAAAAGGGACAATAATATATCATCAGTTCATCTCAATCAATTTTTAGAAAGCCATTTGTATATTCTATGTATATTACATGAAGGTTTCATATATATATAATAATATAAGCAAAATCAATCCAACAAGGAATTGACCTCTCAATCAAACCATATATGTGAACTATCCATCCAAACACCCATTCATCAGTTCAAGCAATCTCTCCACCCATTTATCCATATCACACTCATGCATTCATTTGTCATTCAATCATTAATCTTCCTTCTATCTGTTTATCCATATCCATACCACACTCGTGCATTGGAAATTACATTTTTCCAAGGGTTTTTTTCTATCAATCAATCAAGACCCATTAGGTAAGGGGATGGGAGAGAATGAAAGGACCCCATGAACATATAAAAATCAAATACTGAAGTAGAGTATGTAATAACAACATTGAAGTAATCAATTGTCAGATGTATAAAAAAAACAAAAAACAGAATCACTTATTTCCATTTTGCATGAACCTGCTTTTGTTTCAAAGCTTAAACCTAAGACCCAGTGCCATAGAAATGATTGATACTTTAACAAGCTACTTACATAAACATAATAAACAAAACTAACTGTATTTCTTCATGTATAGAGAAAATGGATGGAGAATCTAACATTTGCTTGATTAGTCTAAGTCTTCATTTAAAAAAAAAATATTCTATGCACAATTTCTGAAGACATGACTTTTTGGGAGAAGAACAGGAACAGGCTTTCTATTCACAGGCACTTAATTCCTAGATACTTGCTCAAACTCGTGTAGTTTATCTCTATATTTTTCTGGTGTGTAAGGGAATGATTCTCAACAAGTAAAATCAATTTATTCTCGTGTATAACACTAAATGTGTGTCATATTTCTTGGATAGCAATGCATTATGTATGAGTCTCCATCCAAAAAATGTGAGGCATAATACACTCCAGTCTTACTCTGTAACTATGTCACAAACCATTCTTCCAAACTGAGTAGAAGATTGTATTATCAGTGTAACAAAGAGTGTGTGGTTTTGAAGGATTTCTACAAAACCACAAACTGTCTTTATACTGATAATACAATCATCTTCTACTCAGTTTGGAAGAATGGTTCGTGACAAAGTTACAGAGTATGACTGGAATGTATTATGCCACACACTTTTTGGATTTCTCCAAAACCACAGACTGTATTTACACTGACCGCACAATCAGTAAGAAAGTGGATAATGCAGAATATGCAGTCAATGTCTCTTCTTGTTGATGTCTCATTAATACAGAGTAAGGTGTTGGATAGCGATCCATTCTAGATGACGTATTTCAATACAGCTTTTTTCTTTGGATTTTGACCCAAAGAAACTCACCAGCACTGATTATAATTAATAAGTCTATTAGAAATTGAGAAGAAATATGCGACATTGCCAGAAAAAGAGCCAAAGAGAAGTAACGTCAGGTTATATCAAATTCTATTGCACTGATACATTCTAAAGCATATACCATGCAAATGTATTTTCAACAAGCTTCATATCTCTAATAACTAATAACCTAATCTGCACTGGCGTTGTACTACTAGCAAGATTATAATCAATAATAAGAGCTCAAAGTCATTCTCTATAAAAAGGTGATTTGTTTCTGAACAGTACTACCGACACCAGCTCTGATGGTTACATCTCTAATTATTGACAGACTATAATAAAAACATTGACACAGATAACATTAGAATCAGAGGAAGAATAAATAGTTTAGTATCACTATGGTAAACATCCAATTTAACCGGTGGGAGTGGGAGTTGAAATTAACACCTGACAAACAGATCTGAACAAATGAAACAAAAGCCTGTCATCCTGAAAATGTGAATGCATTTCATGCTTTCAAACATAGCAAAAAATGAATGAATTTTTTAAAAATACAAGGAAACCTCCAGAATGTTTACACAAAAAAAGACATAATATATTGCTTCCTCCAAGAATGTTAACATATTAGAAATCATCATGCTTGAACTTTGTCACATGATTCAATTCATTTAAGTACCTCAAACTCAGCTGAACTCATGAAAATAATAAAACTACAACATGCATTCCATACCAATCCATATCGTCGGTGTAATTCTCTCAATGTATGCATCTGGATTTTTCCAAAAAACACATTTTTTCCTGTTTTCACTTTAAAAGGGAATCACCCACCTTATATGTGATGCATACAGACCCTTGGCCAATAGAAAGTAAGTTTTTAATCATCTGATAAAAAAAAAGACATTCTATTACTATTGGTCACAGCTTAATGAAACTATAAACGTTTAGATCTCCTAAAGGAGCTTACTAAACTAGGTCTTCTGCTTGTAGCGTGATGACGTAGGTTACAGAATAATAATTGTTTTGCTTCTTCTGTTTAAATTCTAATCAGAGGACTTATGTGGTTAGAGAACTCAGAATTACACCAACGATATATAATATTTTGAAAATCTGTACAAGCTTTCCCTTATTCAATTGGAATTATGTAAACTGCATGACATAATGTATGGGAAATAAAACTCATCAGGTCCAAATTATTGCTGTGCTTGCTATCAAAGAGCTAGTCAAAGTGGAAGGTTCTATTGCAAAATGTATTATTGGAAAGGGTAACCAAAAAGGTTTGCAAAAATTATGATGAGGAGATTTATTAAGTAATGTAAAAACATCCCCCGCATTTTAAAGTTTGTTGCATGGTTCACAATATATACTCTTCTCAATAGCAGCAGCATGATGTATTCCAATGCATTTTGCATAAGGCCTTGATCTAATGGCATATTCCTATCACAATAAAAGAAGAGAGCAAAACATAACCTATTTCTATCCTATTATGTGTAAAGTACATGGTGGCAATCCATTGCTGGCGAACGTTTACTGTTCTCTCATCCATTTTCCTCATCAAACATCAGGTTCTGAATGCTTCAAATACAAAGTAAATTTACACCCTTCTCAACACAGAGAGTCATATCAAAACGGTCAAAAGAACTTGTGAAGATTCCATGTATCTCTCTAGGGCAGAGCCAAAAAAATTCTGAAAGGTTCAGAAAATATTTTTTTAAATCCAGCAGAAGGTGAGACTCGAACCCCAGACGAGAAGCAAGTGATTTAACCATGTGCTAGGGATGCTCCCACTTCAAGTAAAATATAATCAGGGTTGTCATACACACCAGTAGGACTCCCTATAAATCTACAAGAGGCAGAGTCTTGGACAAAAATTGAGAGACAATTGTTCTCATCCTCCAAGATTCAAACCCTGCACCTACACATATAGAGGTTTGTTTGTTTGATTGAACTCTTGGGGCCAGCATGAAAGGCACGTCCTATATGAATGCAGGCACCCCAACCACCAAACAAGGCTGAAATCAGAGCCAGAAATGCTATGCGAATCAAAGAACTTCAGACAAGCCATTGATTAGCCAACTTTGTCTATAATTATAACAACTCTTTACTGTCAGTGTGAGAGCAAGCCTACCCTCTCATGTTCCAACTGTTTGTTGGTAAACTGCAAATGACAAAAAAAGAAACCTACATAACAATCTAATAGCTTTTGTCACTTAAAGCACCAACGGCGCATCATTGCACCGAACGGCAACGTCTGTGAAAAGCCAACGGCACTTTGAGGCACCGAGCCGATTGCCATGACAAAAATATACACAGTTCCTTCCCTTTCATCCACTCGACTATTTTTTCGGGTTTGATAGATGATAAATGGTTTTCTTATTTGCGAGGCCATAGTAGTTTAAGTGTTAAAATGACAAAACTTGGTCCTAGTGTCAATATTCTGTTCTATGTGTAAAGGAA
Source organism: Tritonia tetraquetra (assembly GCA_030265355.1). NCBI lineage: Eukaryota > Metazoa > Mollusca > Gastropoda > Nudibranchia > Tritoniidae > Tritonia > Tritonia tetraquetra. Next base: position 9,268 of record JARBEQ010042677.1, on the reverse strand, counting down.
AATGTAATTGTTCAGCAACAATCTCGCTCCTAACAGCTTGTTTATTTATCACGAAAACGTCTTTAAAATCGTTACCATCTTGATACTTTACACTGACACACAATAGGTCGGGACACCTATTCAAACATGCATGTCATCCCCACGAATTACCACTTAGAGTTAGAGGGAATACGGCATAGATTACAAAATGGGTATGTTAGGGCCATTGTTTGGAAACAGTCATGGCACCATTTGTTTGTTTGTTTTTTTTGCTGTTTTAGGGCTCTATCGACACAGGTAGGTCATTTCAGCCACTATTTATAACTCCTATCAACCCTTTCAAGACATGAATAGGTTTTAAAAGTATTTATCATGTAATAGACTGATATCTGGTATTCTTATTGGATTCCACATTCATACCTGAGTGATCAATATGATTAAAATCTAATATCAAATTGTGATTAATAGAAAAAAAGCCAGCTAAAATTCATCACTTAATAAACCATATTATAGCCGTTAAAGGTTTCAATTATTCTGCATCTTAGAGAAATTGGTTTTGCCACATGATAAAGTTCTAAGGTTGTTAGTTTCATTCCTGTTTCAACAGAAAAAGGTTGTATCAAACATGGTATATTTTTTTTTTTCACAAATAAATCTGTCGCATCAATTTATGTACCTCTGAAGAGAATGAAAGCAAAAATAAACATTAATTTAAACCAATCTCAAGATGAAAAATAAATATAAGAACAAAAGACTGATGATTAAAATGTATAATGACATACTGTTTCAGTTGAAAAATTACATATCATCGATGTAATTCTCTAAACACATATATCAAGATATTTCAAAAACACTTTTTTTCCTGGTTTGGCCTTAGAACTTCTAATAAAAGGGACTCCCCCACCTTATATGTAATGCTTTGAGACCTCTTAATCGTCTGTAACCATCTGTTTAAAATACGACTTTCGATCAGTGACGGCATTATGAAACTCGAAACACATAGGTCAAGAATAAAATCCTCTTTGTTTAACTTCTTCTGTTTGTAGTGCGATGACCTAGATCTGATGTACGCGGTTATAGAATAATTAGGGGGCTTATGCGGTTACAGAATTACACCAAGTTATCTTTTTAAAAATCAGTCTAGTTAACATGCCACCTGGTTTATTTTTGGTTCTAAACAGTTGTCTTTTAAGCCATAAAGAAGGATTGAGGTCAAAAACAAAACTAATATTAATCTTCCATTTCTAAACAATGCTGGCAAAATGACTTGGGGGCACACAGCAAAATAAAAGGAGGGGGTAAGACACGTTTAATAAATCACACATCATTTTTCAAACTCACACACATTCAATTAGCACCACCTAAGCTTTATGCAAAGCACAAACAACAGCCTGATGAAACCAAAGCATTTGAGAAATAACTCATGCCTTAGTTTGTTTACTTGTATATTTCCCACTGTCAATCCTGTTCCTGCTCAATGTGAAGTCACTTGGACGAATTACAAAGAAAGAAATCCTCCGGTGATTCCGTGAATTAAAAAAAAATCATTCCCATCTTGATCACATTGAAGTTTTTCTAAACCAACAAAAAACCCCATCTCACTTCAGTCCAGGTGTTTTAAAATTCATATAAAACATTTAATGAAATAACACCATAGACAACACTCTTAAAGCCTTTAAGTGAATGAAAATCACCTGAATTTTCACATTTGTCACTGCAGGAATTTTTCATGCTTCACAATTTATCACAATGGCAATTGCTAATCAGTTGACTTGTCTTTTTTTCTTGTAGTTAATGAACATATAATATGATAAAGACTTCGTTACTTCAAATACCAATGAAGAGAATTTCACAGATTTTCAACAATGACATCATGCTCTTTGAAACTGACTAAATATTCTACATTTATGTTTATTAATTAACTTGATGAAAACAGCTGTGTAGCATAAAATGTCTTTAGAAAAAAAATCAAAATCAATACAATGATTTTTTAAATCCTATGAATATAGCATAGTCCTAGCTCGACTGATTCTGTACATTTGAAAGATGAGCACGGTAAGTTCTTGGGGGTAAGCTGGGCTTGTAGTCAGGGGTCTCCTGACTGCCACTCAGTTCCAAGGAAGAGACAGGAAAGTTTCTTTCAGAGCTTTGGCGCTCTAGGCCGCTGTGACGGGGAAGTGTGCTGTTGCTGGGAAAAAATGCAGTTGCACTGCTAGTAGAGTTTCTAGAATTTGAAAGGCTGTGAGAGCGGGAGAGAGGGGAGAACGAAGAGGAACCGAACGCATTTGCTGATGATGAGTGATTATGTGACGGTCGTGGGGGAACAGGAGGAGGTCTCTCACTCTCAACACGAGGAGGAGGTGTGGGTGGGGGGTCTTGAAAGGCAGTGGAGTTTCCTCGTTTACGAGGCGGCAAAGGAGGAGGGCAGTGTTGAAGGTCAGTGTCCTCTGACCCAGCAGATAATTGAGCCAAATGCATCATGCTTGACTGACCTGGGCTTGAACAAGCTCCTGAATAAAAAGATTTAATCAAATAAACAGTTTGTCAAATTATTGTTTTCTTTTTTTCTCTCTTTGGCATTAATCATCTTAAATAAAATTGACATAAAACGTAACATGGTAATACAAGTACCAAGGATTGAGCCAGCTGCCCAAACAATGGTTGTTCTAGAAGATACACTGCATTATTATCATAGTCACAAAGATAAAAACTAGTAAAATGAGTTGGAATAATACAAAGAAATGAAGGTACCCATTCAACAAGAGCCAGATACAAAATTCAAATAGTAATGACAATTAGTAATCATAAATATAAAAACAAAAACCCTGTTTATCACCAAAACTAAGTTTAGATATAATAACAACAAAATTAATATGCTTTGCAATAGAACTTATATCTTTATGTCTTAAAATCTGACTACCTGGAGAGTTGGAAAAAACACTGTTGGCTGTGCTAATTGCTGAAGGACTCTGTGGCTTAGGGGATGTTGGGGTGACACATTCTAACGGAGATGCACTTTCATCCTCGGAAACTTTGGTGAAAGGTGGAATTGATGTGGCTTTTGTGCTGCTCCCATGACGGTGGGCAGAGGGTTTGATGCCAGGTGATTTCAATGAATAATCTAAGTATTTTTTGGGCTACAGGTGTTAAGAGAAAAAAAGAAATAATAGCTTTGAGATACAGAGATTACATTTTTTAAAGTAACCGTAACAAAACATTTTAGTAACAAAACAACTCATCCTTCAAATAATATTACTAGAAACAGCAATTTCAAAATTATTGCATCACTTGAAGCCAGAGGGGCCTATTAAGAGAATCGTTTCTTTTTGTGTGACAGATTAGCAATACCTTTGTTAATTCTTCTCTTCTTCATGTTGTAGTAGCCCCCAATGATGGAGGATTGATCTACATTAAACATCCATAGGTCATAAAGACACAGAATTAATATATGCAGTATATAATGAATTCAACAGTAATCACGGCTCTAATCTGTCACACCCAAAAAAAATGATGCAATAATGCGACATTGAAAAATAGCTGTTTCTAGCTCTAACCACAATAGTACTATAGCAGCACCCTAAGCAACTAAGAATGTGTGAGGAGTTTGAGAACAGTCTGGGTGGTTTTTTTGGACATGTGCACTCCTTGCTTCACTTTCAGATGATTTTTGGATAAAAATTTGACCATTCTTCCCGCTTCAATCGCTTGACCATGGCTACCAATGATGACGCATCAATGAATTTACTTGATCAAGACAAACCACATTATACCACCTAGCAGAGCACTGTATATCATCAAAGCAACCAACTCAACAAGAGCAGGACACTAGACTTTCATAACATAGTCTAAATAACTTGCATAAAACTAAACAATTCAACTTACAAATCGAGGTAACTTTTCCTCTCTGGGCTCAATTTCTAATGACAAGTTATAAAGAATGTCCTCAAGCTCTTTCACAGTTTTACACCGTTCTGCCAGGGGATCCAGATTGGCAAAAAAGTCCTGGAAAACACAGACAGAAAGAATGAGCTGATTCAAAGGGGATACACTACACTATATCTATCGTCCATTGATAATAGCACTGAGTTATCTAAATATGAATTTGTTTCTTGTTTTCTTTTTCAAAGGAAAGAAAATCTGTTATTCCTTCTTTATATTTCTAGATAGTATCCTTTCATAAAATTGCATTTCCCTAGAAAATAAGCTTGATTGATTCAAACAAATAACGAATGGAAAAAAAACCCAACCTACAAAACAACAACTCCTGAATCACTTTAATCAATAATCTTTGAGCCATCTCAATAATGAGTCAAGCATGACAACATACCCTCATATTGTTTTCTACTTGCAGACAGTATCGTTGGTTCTGGTATTGCAAAATTTCACCAGTAATTTCGGCTACTTTTCTCCTTTTACTGAAGTTTATTATTCTCATCCCTTTCGTGTTATTTTCGAGAAAATCAGGGTTCCCTTCCTCTGTTTTGAGAATATTGCTGAGGTACAATCCTGAAAAAAAGTTTGTTAAAAATTGGAGTTTAGTCAATCAGTCATACACAATGTAGTAGTATTTGGTGGGAAACATCTGTCCAGTTTCTGGCAAAGTTCCTGTTGAGGACCAGTTTTAGTAATTTTTTACAAAATTGGATAGGGTTGTTCCTGGTATCAAACTTATTGAACATATCTATGTTTCCAAGGCAGCAACAACCTTGGTACGGTATATAAATACTGCCAACAGGAAAATCTTCCAAGGTTTAAAAAATAGTAATAATGGAATTGGTTGGATAAAGCCCTCCCCAGAGCCATATTATAGTTAAACCAATGAAATCAAAATTAAGTATATTTTGGTTACACAAGACAAAAAAAACCCCAAAACAATTCATATCTATGTATGTTTTCTTTCTTTCTAATCCAATTCCCTTTTACCATTACAGTGTAGGGCCAGCACAATGAATCTGGATTCCTCTGGATCAAGATATTAAGCCAAGCAGGTGATCAACCCACTGTGACCTTTTTTGTGGTAGGAATTAATTTTGCCTGGACAGCGGCCCTGCGGCCAACTCTCATCGATTTTTAACTGCCGAGGGTTCTTTAACACGCACAATGTGCACACGAGACCTCCAAGTTTATCGTCCGTCTCCGATAGGACTAGGTTCTTGATCCCACCTACCTGAATAGGATCAGGGGATTGGCATATCGGTTTTCACCGAGTTTCACCGAGAAAAATATTTGACGCTGCCGGGAATCAAACAATGTACCTTTCGCTTCTGAGGCAAGAACCATACCTCTATGCCACTGGGACCCCCTATGTATGTTTAAAAGTAATAAATGTGAAAAAAATGTAATCATATAATGAACCGCTGCAATCTGAAAATCCATTAAATTGTATTGCTCATAATTTGAAAAATTAAAGACTTAAGAGTTACACAGTTCAAGGTCCATCTTCTTGACACCTGAAACCTATAATTGGTAATCAAGATATTAAACTGAATCATTTTTCTTCTGGGACATCCTAAAGTAAAGAATACAACTTTCACATTTCAATCAAAACTTATTAATTCAACAATAGACTTACCCAAAAAAGGAACACAAGGAGGGTTGATAGACCTTAGCTTTTCAATGTATTTTTTTAGATGGCCATCATTTGGCTCTGAGGCCTCCTCCAGCGCTTTTTGGTATTTGTGTGGCAGTTCCTGCAAACAAAAAATAATACACATATGTTATCTTTTCTAAACTTCCCCATTTCTTATGCATTCAATACATCCATCATCTCATAGCTCACTAACTAGGGTAAAAGCAGGACAAGACTACAGAAAAACAAAACATGAACAGAGACAAAGAAGAAAAAATATTGTGAAAAAAATAGGATTATTCAATAAAAACGGTGAAAACAGGTCATTTCACTCGGGCAAACCCTTAAAAAAAATAAAACAGGACTTGGCAGCTCTGGAGGAGCATAGGTCTCCATTCCACTCTGTCTTGGGCTAATCATTTAAGCTCATTCCACAGCTTTCCTGTTTCTCTCTCCTCTTTGACTCTCTTCCTCCATGTTCACATTGGACTTCCTTTTTTTTTCTTTTACCTTGAGGTGTCCACTTTCTATTAAATTGAATACATTATACTATATTATTATAAAATAAGAGGCCATGATTGAAAAAGGCAATACTGTATACATCACCAATATCAACTTACTTTTTTTGTGTGTTCCAATCTGTGAATAGGAGCAGAATTGAGGGCACTGCTAATCTCCAACACACCAGTGAAATTATTGAGCTCTTGTAACACCATCATTATTTCAATAATCCGAGACATTACAGCAACCCTCTCCTCTAGATTGGATGTTTCAACAATGCACAGCTCCAACCAGTAAGTAAACTAAAAGAGAAAGATGCAAAATACCAACATATTATGCGCACGTTCAACAGACAAAATACATGATTTTTAAACTGCTAAAGACCCACACATGAAACTTTTATATAAATTAGTACACGGAGAGTACTATACTGGAAAGTGTATGTCCCGTTTTTGTCAGCTATCATATGATATTAAGCAATTCACTTCTTACGGCTATGTAAAAATTGATAACTGGTAACTTTTAAAAGTTTTACAGTATCAATTTAGGATTTTCATAACTCCACTTTCAAGGAAATCATTTAAAGGGAAGTGATCTGTTAATTGATATATTATCTCTTTCTTATTCAATTCTCTAATACCATTACAGTGTACGGCCAGCACTATGAGGCTGCTTTCAAATTGAAAAGAATTTCAGAATTATTTTTTCCCCCAAAATGGCAAGATGTCAAATAATAGGAAAAACACAAAAATATCTCCCTCTCATTAAATCCATGTCATGATACTCAATGATGACCAATTTCATGTTGGAAATCAAAGTAAGAACAAATCTGGGAAATCTTGGAAACATTTCAAATAATTGTTGGAAGAAAGAATTGAAACCAAATTTCTTACATGTGTAGAAAATTGCATCATTTTGAGTACATTGGGTGCTGTTTGCTTTTTGTCCTTTTTAGTCCAGGGCATTCCGACTAATTCAGATGGTTTCACTGCTCGATACAACTCAAATTCCAACAAGGTCACTTGGCGGGCGATTTCAATTGGATGAAGCTGTAAAAAAGACGTGCATACTTCAGTTTAAAATCTGCATGATAAAAAGATTATTATCTACTTTGTTTCAATATCGCCATTGTGAAAATTTATGACTGCATTCCATCTTCGAGAGTATTTTATTTCTTAAACATAATCTAAATCATCAAATCAAACAAATTAGAGTACAATGATTGTTATCACAGAGGACCAAATTTCTGTTGGGTTTAAAAATACAAGATAAGTAACATAGATACAGTCAACTACGTTTAAGTAGCATGGCTGAACTTAGTGGGGTGTTTGAAACTCAGCACAACAAAGGAATTACACATTCATCAAATAGTGGCGGATTATCTCAATTGGTTAGAGCAGGGGCTCTGTCTCTGGCTAGGCAGTGTTGTCATTCGCTGGTGTGAGGTCGATTCCTACTGTCGATATACCACTTTTCTTCTATGGATATTTTTCTGGCAATTTCACATTTTCCATTACATTTCATTATCTATCTGATCGAGAGTTTTTCCAGCTCTGTGTTCAGTAATGCTGGACATGGAACTGGCCACAACACTCCTTGGGGATATAACGTGGTTTGGATAACAAAACAAAATCTATCATAAATATAGCAATATCAAAATTATCAATGGCCAATAAGCAAGAAAACTTTCATGAAAGAGAAATTGGACTTCCCTGTACACAACACAACTCAATACCAATTACTTACAGTCATCAGGTTGAAATCTTTTAGCTCACGAGCTAAATGCCACTCTATTCTGGGAGGAGTCTCTTGAAATGTAAACTCTCTCTCTGTGTTAGAGCTGTCCATCTGGTAGATGAGGAAAAAAATGTTGTGTGTCATACTCTAAAAATATATTAAGTTACACCACAACGCGAGGAACAAGTATATTTACTTTTGGTGTATCCTTTTTTGTACTTAATATTGCCTTGTATATGTTATATAAAAGGAAATAATAATTGAATTTAAAAATAATAAGATGTCTTTTGGTCGAAAAATAAAAAAAATTGCACTTGTATGTTAATAATCTGACAGTGACAATATGTTTGACTATAGAATATATCACCAGGTGTGGTAGGATATATATCTTAAAATCAGCTATACAGAATTTATAACAGGAAACTTTCTGTGTCGATAGAGCCCTAAAACAGCAACAAACAAACAAACAAACAAACAAAACTTATATTATGGTCTTACTCCCTTTCTTAATTTTTCCCTTTTATACATTTAAGCACCATGCAAAAACAGATATCCAAAAAGTACCAATTGAGAAAATCAGCATTTTCTCCTATCCAATCTCAAAATAAAAAAAAAAGAAGCATATTTACACATCAATTACAGCATCCTATCCGGAAAGAGACAAATTGTCACTTGTCCGCTTCACAGTACCAAAACAATGTTAAGCTCCGGACCCATGAGCCTAAAAGACTTAAGGACATTCTTTTGTATGTAGATAACTTACTTTATAAACACACACAAACTTCATAAGAATATACCTTCCGTGCTATGCTTTTGGAGACAAAGTCAGCCAATTTTCTCACAGCCTTGCCTTTCAAGGAACGCAAAAAATCACTGAGGCTATCCAGAAGTGTAGGATCCCTCTCAAAGTCATAAAAATGATTGTCCACCCAGTGCCGACATACATTTACAACTCTAAAGAAAGAGGTATTAAACATGAAAGTAAAATAATAAACACTGATTAGCAACAAAAGAAATAAAAAAACAATGGTATGTCTGTGTAAATAATACACTGTTCATTTTTATACCGTCCGATAAAAAGAGCTCCAATACATATCCTTTAAATTTGTTATTTTGCAGAAAATAAGTTCTTATCGCTCGAAATATCTGCGCTAATCAACTGACACGAAAATTGTACTCCCAAAGAAAAAAAATAAGTAAAAATCGTATCAGTGTATTTTGCTTTAAAAATTGTACTAAAATATGAAAAATCGTATGGGATGGCAGGTCTGCTTCTCTATGACAAAATTGGAAACAATCTAAACATTTACACCCAAAATATGCAGAAATGTCCTTACCTGAATTGCACCGGTTTTATATACTCTGTTCTAAACCGCTTTAAATCCTCACGAACCTTTATTGCATCATTGTCATCTTCAGCCACTAAGTTTGGCTCAGGGATGTCAAATCTGATCAAACAAAATAAAAAACCAATATATATAT
>JARBEQ010042566.1:0-15273 GCA_030265355.1 Tritonia tetraquetra | reverse complement strand
AGGGCGAACTAGAAATATTACCTAATCCAACAGGACTATCACCATCAAACTTGGTGATCACAAGGTTTACATGTGGGTGCTTGTGCTAATGTGGATTTAGTCATCCTTGGATCATAAATAACAGAATGCTAGTGTGAAACAGTTTTATCGTGATTGCGGCAAAACGAATCCCGTGGCAGCCAGCTCCTAGTTCGCCCTTCTTTGTGACAACGGCAGAGTTCTTCCATGACAAGCAAACTCTCCACATGATCCAGTGCGGTATCTGAAATTGATGTCTCTCTGCCATACAGGTCGCTGTAATGCTTTACCCACCTCTCCATCTGCTTGCTCTTGTCTGTGACGACAGCTCCTGAAGTGGACTGATCTTGCCGTGGGTGGGTTCTAGTTCCATGGCTTTTTAAATCCCAGTGTCTTCTGCATGTTGAATTATGTCACAGAGTTGCATCCAATAGTCATTGGCGCATCTTCTGGCTGTGCGTTGCATTTTGCTCCGAGCTGCTCTGAGGGCGTAGTGGTTAACGCTTTCGCTTCGTGAGCAGAAGGCACTGGGTTCGAATCCAGGCGGCGACGTTGGGATTTTTTCCTTCGCATTTTCTCTCGTTTTATGGCTCTGGCCCTGATGATTCCAATGGAATCAACTCCTATCGGAGATGAACTATAATTCGGAGGGCCCGCCTTTGATATGACCTAGAATGTGTTGCCAAGGGCGTAAGACCAACAACTTTATACTTTAAATCCAGCTGGTGCCATTGTTTTGAACGGGGGTGTCACACCATGATACTGTGTGCTGCGGCTTGGTCGCAAAGAAGCCATGAAATATGGTCATTTCGTCTAAGTCTCGGATCATGAGATGGCTCGCTGTGCTTCGTTTGCCCGAATTGTTGACTGCTGTTGTTGTACGCCCCGGTATGGGTTCGATTCCCACCCGTCGTCTTTTCCACTTTTCTTTCTATGGCTATTTTTCTGGCACTTATGATATTTTCCTTCCTTGATTAATCATGATATGGTGCCTGCTCCCCTCCAAATCATTCTTCTTAGGTTGATAGTGTTAAACGCCGTGTGAGATTCTTTCAGAGCCTCTATCATATGGCTCTAACTCTAACATTATTTTCAGCAGAGAGTACATTAATGCAAATCCAACACCATATTCCCTTGTTTCATCTGCAGGTTTTCCTTCTGTCAGTGGTGTCAGAAGTGACCCCTGGCGCCTCTCTCTTCACCAATCGAGATTGAGACTTATAACCGGTAACTGCCACTTCCTGTGCTGTGTCGATGTGGCACTGGAGTGTCCTCTACAGAGCACAGGCATGGGCAGAGATGATGTATGGAAGATAAGTAAGCTGTTGCACAAGTAGCTACTAGCAGGTCTTCCCTCTCCACGTCGCTGATGCAGTCCAAGGGAAGGGCAAATGCACACGTAGCTTGGCACCAGTGCCGTCGTAGGAGTTGCTAGAACGCTATCGGAAGTCAATGACAATGACAGAAGTGTCTTAGGAACCCCAGCTCCGGATTTAAATTTAAAGGGTTTACTCTTGCCCAGAGTGGTAGAACCTCCCCCTTCCAGTTAAATCAATAGCTGAGGGAGTACCCACAAAGGCTACAGTAATTTGTTTATTGGCCCGTCTTTGATTAATACTGATCAGTGTATTGCTCACGGTGCCAGTAAAGAGTTGTGGACACAGTGGGTTGATCACCTGCTTGTCTGAAGCTCTCTGATCCAAAGAGTTTCTGGCTCTGTGTTCAGTGGTCGGGGTGCCTGCATTTATGGCAGGTATCTTGTGTGCCTTTCATAGCTGAACATAGGGCTGGCTCCAACACTGCTCTGTGGTATTAATGGGGCTCGATCAAACAAAACAGGTTTACTCCCGAAACCTTTCCCGATACCGAATATGGCCAAAAGGCAGCAGAGGTTTGTGATCAAGGTTTTCTTTCCTCTAGATGAATTATCGACCAAGGTTGACGAGCCCCTAGTAGTAGTATGCTAAAGATTAATATTGTAAAAATTGTATGTGCTTGCATAATGGGCAAATGCCATTAGAATGGACACCCCTAAGTATCCTATACGAGGGAATTTTGTAACATCTATTCACTTTCTAAATATCTATTTATTTGTTTATTTATTGAAAAAACCCGTAATAAAAGGGGTAAAAGTAGTAAGTATGATCCAGTTAATTGATGAAAAGCAAGTCAATGCTCACCCCTAGTTCTTATTCAAACCGCTCACATAATGACAGAGAATCAATCACGTAACATATCTGTGTTTGACGCTCTTCTTATTCTCTTACTTGATCCTTTGATCAAGGTAAAGTCAAAGTTGGCAGTTAAAGTTAAAGTAATAAGTAAGCTAAAATAAAGACACTTGGCAGTTTTTGGGGGGCTGATTTGGCATGACACTGGATAAGTGGACAGACACTCTACATGGAACTGACAACAGAATGTAAATGTTGAATTTGAATACAATGATTTTATTCATAGATCAAAATGACAATTAGCAAAGTAAAATGACCAACATTGTGTGGTAAAACAACCAACCTACTACGTAATCAAAATTGCAGTTGCCATCAGAATTCCACTAAGAAAAGTGACCAAATAAACTTTTCATACCTCAGAACAAGAATAAATCCTGTAACAATGTCATCATGACAAAAAGACGCCAAAATAGATTATTATATAGGACATGAAATTCCCCATCTTATTTATGTACACAATCAATTATGAACAAATCAATACAAAAGGCATCTCATCTTGTGTAAATAAAGTCTGTTGTAAGTAAGTATTAAGGGGGTCCCAGTGGCCCAGAGGTACGGTTCTTGCCTCAGTAGTGAAAGGTACATGGTTCGATTCCCGGCAGCGTCGGTTACTTTTCTCCCTGAAACTCGGTGAAAACCTATATATGCCACTCCCCTGATCCTATTCAGGTAGGTGGGATCAAGAACCTAGTCCTATCGGAGACGGATGATAAACTCGGAGGTCCCATGTGCATGTTGCGCACGTTAAAGAACCCTTGGCAGTTAAAAATCGATAAGAGTAGACTGCAAGGCCACTGTCCAGGAAAAATTAATTCATACCACAAAAAGGTCACAGTGGGTTGATCACCTGTGCTTGGCTTAACATCTTGATCCAGAGAAATCCAGACTCATTGTGCTGGCCCTACACTGTTTTACCACTACATCTACAGTATAACCTTATTCGAATTTCACAATATTGACCTAAAACTAAAATTCTTAACTTGAATCATTATCAAAACAAGTCTGTTGTTAATTTGTCAAAGAAAAATATATAGAAAAACCTAGCATTTGGCAGAAGAGAATTATATTACTATTATTACCATCCCTAATGCAATTTTCATCAATTCAATTCCTTTTAACTGCTAGACGTCTAGTTAGCACTATCAAATAAAACAATATGGTTTTGGTAACAAATCAACCTTTTTCCCCCTCATTTATTTCATATCTTCTTATTCATTATTCACAATTTGACAAATCTTTCCAGTTATATATATACAGTAACATTCACTGGTCTGACAAAGCAATTTTTAAAATTAGTAATTAGTAATGGTGACTGAAGTGTATGGAAAATGAAAACAAACCATTGGCATGAGACTTGAAAAGCATGGAATACCAATAACAAACAACATTGTTGAAATATTTCATAAGTTTGAAAGTTTTAAGCCCTTGGGAACACATTGTAGCTTATTTCAAAGGTGGGACCTCCAATTTATAATCATCTCTGAAAGGACTTGATTCTATAAGGATTCCACAGGGTCAGAGTCAGAGCCATAAAAACTCGAGAAAGTTCAAAGGATAAAAATCCCTACTTTATAGCACTGATTCGAACCCAATACCTTCTGCCCATGAAGTGAAAGTGTTACCGCAATAATATGAATATAAGTTTGAAGCATAGAAATAGGTAACAATTATGAAGAAACATCCCAAGCAAAACATAGGTAGCATGAAATTTTAAGTGTTAAACTTAAATGATGATCTTGTACTTATATAGTTTCGAACTCGTACGCAGTGTGCATTAGCAAGTAGTGAAAGAGACATTGGAATAACCAACTATCGCAGTATGCGTTAGGAACGGTAAGAAACCAAATTGTTTGGTTTTTGCTGTTTTAGGGCTCTATCGACACAGGTAGGTCATTTCAGCGCCCATCACATGGCTCCAAACAAATCAAAGGTAACTAGATGCCACCCAAAGACCACTAGGAAAGACATGCAGTCCATGGGTGGCACTCACCATTGGTGAAGGGCCCATTTATAAACCCCAGACCCTTGTGGGGTAGAAAAAGGAAAGAGTGAAGACGAAGATCAGACACGATGCCACTCATGGACCACTAGGAATGACGTAGTCCATGGAAACGAAATAACGCAGTGCATGTTAGCAAGTAGCAAAAGAGTAATACCACAATGAAGTGCAGGGGTCTGCGCCATGGTCTATCTACCTCTACCAAAACAGGACAAGACTACAGAAAAAACAGGACATTAATAGTGAAGGAAAATATTTTCAATTAAAAAAAAAACCGGGGTTATTCAATAAAAACAGGCTCAAGTTTTAAATTGACTCAAAAACAGGAAAATCCCTTACTTTAAATAAAAAAGTAGTTGTCAGGTTTGAAGACACCAAAACATTCTGAATGCAATAACTTCATCCAGTTTGTGTGGCCAAACATAAGGTTGGTCCAAGGATTTCAGACAAGTGGGGGATTAGCCCACTGTGTCTGACATTCATGAGCAGTGCACTGAACATTGATCAAAACAAGGCCAATAATCAAATCATTGTTGCTCTGGGTTAGGATATGGACTTTTCAAACACAATACTTAACTCTGCTATCGTCGGCCAGAATACCGCCCGTAAACTCTGACCCACAATGTTATCACTGGCCAGAATACCGACCATGAGACAGTACCTTGAAATAAAGCACTGATTTTTCCTGAATTGTGTTCCCTGATGGGAATTCCCCTGTCAATAGTTCCACAGTGATTTCCCTTTACGCTTGAACTGAGAATTTTCTACAGTTATTGAAGTTTTAGTTTTAGTGATAGATAGTCATTTTGTGCATAATTGGTGGGCTCGGTGGGCTCTGATAGCAGCATGGGCTCTAATAGCAGCATGACTTGGGATTTCTTTTGAGGCTGATAGTGGCCTTCCTGTTTATTTATTAGCTTCAAGGAGGTTTATTCAAGAAACATGGATTACTTATGAACAAACACACAGTCAATTGAGTATTTTTTTTACAGGATTACGGCCAAGAACAAAGTAACCTGTGCACATTGTTTATATGTTGTCATAGTTTTCTTTCAACAAAACTTTCTCTAACTTTTTACATTACATACACGTCTAATATAATTTTTAAAACTCACTAAAATTTCTGTTTCTGTTAAGCCTCACACAAGTCTATGAAATGTTACAAAAAGGTAGGGCATAATTTTCTTCAGTGCCTTTTGCATATCAAGTTTGGGAAAATTCAATAGTTTCAGAATAATCAACATGAACTAAATTAAATTGGTCCATTTCCCATTGAAGAAAACTTAAACATTTTAAATTCACCCTTGTTATTGTTTATTGTAGTGAATAGCAATAAGTGTAAAGCCACATGTCCATTTACAACTTTCTTTTTGTTTACTCTTTGTATCTCCATTCAAGGATGGCGTAAAATGACATATTGTTGGAAAAATATTCATGTACCAAGACTACTCATACTCATACCATGTTAATGGTACAGTAACATGTACTGTTTTAATAATAAAACTAATCAAAACAAAGACAAGATCAGCTTGGGAAATCACTACTTCAACAAAATAAATTATGGTCACCATCAAAATCCCTACACAACAGCTATAGGAATTGCTATTGCTACAAGCTAAATCATGTCCCTCCCAACAGTTTGGTGAAATACAGTCGAAGGGATCATGACACTTGTCCAATACTAATGTTGATTCGTTAATGCTGGGGATTCATACTAAAATTGATAGACAATAATGCATTACTGACAGGAAAAATGAAAGTATAAATCGTTAAGCTTTACACTCAGTGATGAAAAATAAAAAAAATAATCAATGAATCACTCGAGAAAACGTGATGGAATTTTTTGACTCCTAGCCGGCCTGCTAGAGCTGCGTGTTGGTGACACTGTCGGTGTGTCTGTGTTTTTGTTGTCTTTCCTGATGGGGGTAGTAGTAGTGGTAGTAGTAGTAGTAGTAGAGGATTCAGCTTTAATCTTCACCTCTTTGGCAGCTGGTTTTGATGCAGCGGCGGCAGCCTTAGCTCGGGTGGGCCTCTCAGACTTTGAAGTCTTTCCATCTCCCCTCAATGTTGCAATATAAGTTTTTTCAACACTTGAAGCATTACCATTTGACTTTTCCTCGTCCTGAGATTCTGTCTCTTTTGCCCCCTCCTCATTGTCATCTTCTACGTGCGACTTATAATGCAACAGAAGAGTATCCAAGTCAGTGTATTTTCTCCGACAAACATTGCAGGCAAACCCACCCATTGTCTTTGTGTACCTTCCATCTGTGTTGATTTCATCGACTTCCTCATCATCTTGATCCTCATTGTCAGCCTTGTCCTCGTTATCCTTGGTCTCCCAGTCCCAGATGCTTTTCTTACTATCACCTTCAGACGACACGTTCAATTTTACTCTTTTTGCCTGTGGTGTTTCCTCATCACCCGATTCTTCAAGTAAACTTTCTTCATCCGGCATAAATTCGTCTGGAACTTGGATTTGTCCACTGTGATCTATTTTCACAATGTCAGCATGGTTTTTCCTGATATGAACCATCAAGTTATGTTTCAGAGTTGCAATTCGATGACATATCTTGCACTGGAAACCATCGCCACTAGCTAATCTCATCAAAACCTTGCTTTCCTCCTTGCACTTTCTCTCATGGTTTAGTTTAATGACCAGCCTGTTGAAGGGAGTTGAACAAATCTTGCAAATAAAAGCACCATCTTCTGATGGGGTGTCTTTATCTAATGAGGATTTTCTCTTACTATTTGCATCTGGGGATTCCTCTATATTTTCAATGTCTTTGCTCTCAATGCTTTCTTCATGCTTTTTACGGTGAATCTGCAGGAAAAGTTTACGTGTAAATGCCTCTCCACAGTTCTCACAAGTAAAAAGTTTAGCATGAATTTTCTTGTGGCTGGAAAGCATGTAATGGGTGCTAAAGCACTTGTTACAATCTGAGCATTCAAATGGTCTTTGGTCTAAATGTTTCCTAATATGATTCATCATGTGGAATTTCTTAGATAATTTCTTGTCACAGTGTTTACAATAGTAATTTATTCGATCTTCACATTTCCCATAGTCAGCTGTTTCTTCATCACGCTCCTTTTCATTGTGTTTTCTTGTATGTGACTCCAGCAAAATTTTATGAGTGAATGTGGCATCGCAAAGGTCACATTTGAAAGGCTTGGCGTGAACAGCGGCATGCTTTTTCAACGCTTCACTTGAATGAAACCAGCTGTCACAATCAGAGCACTGATGAAGCTGTTCTTTGGCATGAATGTTCTTGATGTGCTGATGTACATCTCGTTTCTCATAGAAAATATCTTTGCAAAAGTTACATTGGAATTTCCTGGTAATGGCATTGTAGGCGTAGGGAGCAGTAATCTGTGAAGTCTTTGGAGGAACCCTTGCTTTAGGAGTGACAGGCCAATGCTTTCGAGCTGATCTACTTCCAGTGTGAGTGCCCACATGTTTGATCATGTTACCTAACCTTTTCATTTCAATCTGACAGATGTCACAACGGTACGTTTGACCATCGTCTAGGATGCTGTAGTTCAGTTGATCCTTATCTCCTAGGCATTCTGTCTCCTGGTGTTTCATTAGTTGAACATTATGTGCAAACGCTCCATCACAACGATTACATCTGTATGGCTTGGTATGTGTTTTGATGTGCTTCACCAATTCGCCTTTATCTACAAATTGCTTTGGACATTCATCACATTTGAAAGGTTTATCTCGCAGATGATGAATCAAATGCCTCATCATATTTCCTCTTTGCACTGTCCTTTTCCCACAGTGACCGCATTGGTACATTTTGACAAATTCCTTTGGGACATCCGGAACTTCTAAGTCAGGAAGATCATCAACTGCTTCTACATTCTTTTGGTCTTTGCACAAACTCTGCTGTTCTGCCTTGTCTATTAAATCCTCGTCTGTAAGTATGAATTTCGTGATGGATTTGTCATTTTCATCATTTTGTCCCTGCTCTGTCATGGATTCAATAGATTCTCCAATTTGCGCATTGCTGGCTGACACAGAGGCAGTGCTTGTCTCTATCTCTTTGTCCATATCAGGTTTTATGTCTAATGGGTCGGCTTTCATGATTCTCTTCTTGTACTCAAAAGTCTGTCCCTGGAGAGCAGCCATGCTCATTTCTTCTACTCTCGTTCCGTCGTCATCTACAAATGTCTTTAGGGTAACCTCCTTGGCACCACTCCCACTCTTGACAAATACTGTACGAGCTTGGTGGCGTTTCAGATGCATGGCTAGTAACGACTTGCGAAGAAAGGATTTCTTGCACAAGTGACATGGAAAGATTCGGTTGTGAATCATGGTGTGTTTTTTAAGATTACTGACATCCTTGAAACCCTTTCCACAGGTCTGACAGACAAACGGACGCTCAGAGCTATGGTACATTTTATGTCGAAGAAGATTGGTGGAGCTGGACAAAATCTTGCCACAAATATCACACTCATTAATCTTGGTGCCTTTACTTCTCCTGTGCTGTGTGTTAGTTAATTCTAACATCATATCCCCTTTCATGCCTTCTGGCCTTATAATCTGAATATGCTGCATTTCGTTATTGGGACCTTTGAAAGCAACGCTAAAAGTACCATCTGTATTTTCTATGATTTCCGATACATCTTCAGCTTCTTCTTTGATAAAAGTAGAATTTGCTGGATCAAGGACACTGGCTGCATTGTCCATGACATCATCGGATGAAACAGCACTTGCCACAGGTTTCCTGCTAACCGGCGTCTGAAAAGATAGCGATTGTTTAGACACCTTGGGTAAAGCAGGGGTCACAGGGGTTGCTGCAGGTTGAGCATGATCCAACTTGAGAACACCAGCAGCTTCCAGTTCTTTCAGGGGCAACACTTGATTCAGGGTGATGCTATTGGCAGGCTGTGAAAGGAAAGAAAAATGTCCATAAAAGTACATTGTGTGATAACAGGCCTCCCAACCCTAACAAAGTAAAAACAGGACAAGACAACAGAAAAAAAAAGGATATTGATAGAGAGAAAGAAGACAACAATATTGCGAAAAAGCAGGATTACTCAACAAAAACAGTAAAACTAAAAAAACAGGAAAATCCCATTGAAGTTAAAAGGCCTGAAGAGTCTTGAGGTTCATGCGATAGGTGCATTAGGGCTTAGCAGCAGCGTGAAGCAGACTAATAACAGTTTTTTTTTAACTTTTTGGACATGATACTATGTTGCATGTTCACTAACCCTCAAATGAGAGAGAGTACCTTTTCTACACCTGGGTCAAGCGATGACAAAAAAAAGGCACCGTGAAGCGGGAATCGAATCCACGACTGTCACCATGGAAGAATGTTACACACTTTGTTGTTGATTTAAATTCAGAGACTGCATCTGAGTATTAACTACATAGTGCATTGTCAGTTATCATAAAGATGAACATTATTTCCATTATTTCTAATCTAATACTGATAGTATCTGAATGACAAATTGTCAGCAAATGGTGGTATAACAGACCTGCCACACAACTGAAATCGGAATAGAAATGAAAAAAAACCCCAACAGAATCTGAGAAGAAAAATATAATAGCTGTTGCCAACAGTGCAAAAACACAAACTTTAAAAAAAAATGCGAAATAAAATCAGAATTTGAACTACAGTGAATTGGAACTTCGCGACTTTTCGATTGAGTGGCATGCAGGTCTGTAGCCATAACCAATGAAAACATTTTCTATCCATCCAATTGTGTGCCATGACAAGACCAAGCAAGGTGTAAAAGCCATGTAAGCAATATAATGCAATTCATCCGGGTTTCAAATTTAATAAACTAGGTCTAGCTTATTCTTAATGAATCACTTTTGTGGAAAACATGGCAAGCTTTAACATAATCTGTACCTATCCATTTCAACACCAGTGCACAAAATTTGCCGTTATCATATCTATTATTTGGGAACTAAGGACATAAAGTCCATTATCAACATGTAAAGTGTCACTGACAAATATATCACATACCAAAAATGTTTACAAACCAATCGTCTTCATTTATAGATTGAACTTAATCATATATATAATAGCATGTTTAAATTGCTCACTTTTGACTTATTCAGCATATTTTATCAAATTTTATCACTATTTTTTGTTTGATAGAGGGCTGCCGGTTTCCGATTTTGACAAGCTACGACCATTTCATTAAGTTTGCTGCATTATCATTATGATGGTGGATTTTATATTCATAACAAGGGTTGATTACCCAAGATATATTTTTGATAACTAGCAATCATTCAATCAAGTCAAAATAATCAATTTTACGTGAGGTTTTTAGCAAGAGAGATGAACAAGTAAAATTTTCTTAATTTGAATATTTTTTAAAGGTTTTTTTTTCAATTCTTCCACCAAATCAATTAAATAAAATGTAAAATTCAAATTAATATGATCAGGCGAAATTTAATCTGTAAGTTATGAAAAATGGTCTCATTTTAATCAGATTTTCAATCTGCACTATCAGTTATTCATATACAACATACCCACCTGGATAAAACACCCCCCCAAAAAAAACCCAGTATATTTCAGCATTGAGAATGATTGATCACCTGCTTGCCTTATCTACCTGATCCAGTGTTCTTCCAGCAATGCTGAACATGGAGGTAGTTGCAACATTCCTAAGGGGTATAAATGCTGTTTAATTAGGTATAACAAAACATAACTACACCTGATGGTTCATTTTTCTTCCTTGCACCTTTCCAAACAGTCAGACAGGATTGTTCTTGAAAACAAAAAAACAAACGAAAAATAGCCCCAAACCAGCTAATTCTAATAATATAGTTTTAAAAAACCGACCTGGATAACCTGCTTGATTGATCCATCTTCTCCGAGTTGAAGAATGTCTCTTGTTACAGTGACTCCTCCAGGGGTCTCAGGCGGCAAGACAATATTCATCACAATTTGAGAACTTGGACGTTCATGTTTTATTTGCTCCAAATGCGAAAAAATATGATCCTGAGAACAAAAAATATTAAAAAAATTAATACAACATCTATTCTATCACTGTCAGTTTTAGAAGAATGTTAGTGTAACTTATGTTGAATGTTACTACTACTTGATTGTTAAAACAAGGAAAGGATGTGTTGCGGCCTGCTCCATGTCCAGCATTGTTGAGAACAGTGCTGGAAAAGCTCTGGATCAGGTAGATAGGGCAAGCAGGTGATCAGCCCACTGTGCCAGAACCTTGAATGGCACAATGAGTGTCACATTGTCAGGGATAAGATAGAGTTGATTTAAAAAAACAACAAACCCCCAGCAAAACAATCCACAATTTTTTAACGTATAGATAATAGAGATAGGCTAATCTCTGGCAGTACTGGGGTGATGAGGTGTCACATTTGATGTAGTATAATGTGTTAAAAGTGGAATTTACAATTAAATTAATGAAAAGTAAATATTCTCAGTTTAATAGTAATAATGGAGGTGAGTGTATGACAGGTCTTGGAGAGTACACACTATGTCACTATAGTTGATGACTCTTCTTGATTGACTAATAAACTGCTGAATGAGGACCTGCCACTTTGTGTGGCACCATAATCAGGACAGACCCCCTAAAAAATCAAAATCTGAGGAAAAAAATCAGGAGCATAAAAATTTCCGCTTGCAGTGTTTTTTTTCGTTGTCTTGTGTACACAAGCCTTTGATTTGTACAAAAACACTGACATTATAGTTATAGTATAGGATGGTTGGTGTTGAGCTTGTTGGGCTCGTGAAGCATGTTCGGAGGTCTTGATGTGTCGTTCAAGGTCAGAACCTCCACCCCAAGCAATTTACACATATGTCTCATTGGGGTTGGCAAAAATCTGGATCACTGTGATAAAATCGGATAATCTGAACTTGCAAAAAAAAAAAATCGATTGAATCAGAATCAATGGCAAGTCTGTACAATGTTCACAGGAATGAGAGCCGTATTGATTACCTTGAAAACAGTCTTGTCCAGGAACTCAAGTTCACACATGCCACACTTGAATGGGTTGACGAGGTGAATGACAATGTCATTTGGGCCGACCTCAGGGGTCTCTTCCTCAGTTGTCATTGTGGTATAGGACGTTTGCTCCATACTGGAACAATCTGTTTGGAAAAAAATACAAATAAATTCAATTTGATTCAATATCTCATGAGAATTCTTTTTGTTTCTACAATAGGCTAGAAATATATTTTTCAAATCATATTTTTTTCTAAATTTCTTGATATCAATAGGGTGAGTGTGTGGGTCACTAGACCTTCTTTGGCGGGGCAAAGTTGCCGTTCACAAGCATGGGTTCAATCCCCCACAACAAAACCACTTTTTTTCTCTTTTATAGTACGTCTAGGAGGATAGCTAGGTTATTATCTAGAGTACTAGCCCCCCCCCCCCCAACTACTATTCTGGGCGCTTTCACATTTTTTTCATACACACGTATTGTGACTATGACACACACCATCTCTCTGAATTTTGGGGGAGAGTCTTATTTTGTAATAAGTGTTTCACTTCATTATTTCCTTGAACTTGAAGTGAAGACAAGAAACTCACTCCCACTCATAACAACTCTACAACAGAATTCATTGGAATAGTCCACCAGACCTTTTTTCACTCTCTCGATGGGCTGCTATGATGTAGAGAGAGAGTGATTTTGCAGAGAGAAGAATTAGACCAATCTATATTATTAGTATTAGGCCTATGCCTATGGTTTGACAGAAGTAACCTGTAGTCAGTTAGGTTAGTAAATAAAATAAAATAAAAACACCAAAAGCAAAAGACTCACAAAGTGAGGACAGAAAGCAGAGAAGGCAGCATGGATTGGAAAGGGGAACTGGTGGGACCTTTAATTCAACGTGGAACTGTAACATTTAGAGAGCTTTATGTAGCTCAGGGATGATCAATGAAAATGCATTCATTTATTTAGAAATTAAACTAAAATATTAATCGAATTGTTTTCATTTCATCTAAACATTGAACGTGTTTTATCGTTTTCGCATGCAATCGTTCTCTCAACAAAAATGGCGTCAGTCTATTCTTACCTTCGCGCGTTAACAAATTGGGGCATGCAAAATATCACATTATATGTCCAATATTGTACCCTTTAATCACAATCAACTCACAAATAACATCCGTAAATATAAGATTAGGTTATTAGTTCAATAAATCAAAACATAATTTTGCAACATACGTCAAAATATCATGAAAACTTCGCACAAATGTATCACGCAGAATTTCATGCAAAGCTTTGTTGGGTAAGATTATCTCCCTTTCCCTACCCATTCAACAAAGCATCAGGAACGCCTTCCGCTTTTTTCATCCACAAACGGGTGGTACAACTTCAACCAATCACGATGAGCTTATCGAGGTTGATTGCTAGCTTTTAAAAATACACGTTTTTTGTGTTACGCAACGTCATCTGATTAATTATTAGGCATTTATGATTTGTTAAAAGATAAAAATAGAATTATCTTGGTACGTACTATTTTCTGTTGGTGGTCCAAATCCAGAAATGATGATGCCTATCTAGTCCCTTATGAAATTTAAATGAACGACTGTTTTGATTTTATGTAATAAAGCTAATATCCTTTTTTCTCTTTAATACCGGGTCACGTAGTCTACTAATACCCAATAGACTACTCTGTGTCTGAGCACTCCATAAAAACAATTAAAAAACAAAACAAACAAAGGTAATTGTTAATATAATGCTCAGATCACTGGTAATCATCCTGGGTGCCGTTTGCCTCAGAAGATAGAGCTGGCCCAATGATTATATAGTATCATTGGCTGGCCTGCCAAGAGCATAATAATACAAATTTTGACCTGGCCCTAGTCAATGAGTGAGTAGTATATATTCGATCTCTCGATTCTAGATTTATAATTCGATGTCAACATCAGGAACGAGCATAATAGATCAATCTAATATGAATATGATTGTGGCCAAGTGGGAAGATAATGTTTGATTGTAAAACAATAAATACATGTTACGAAATAGACCTCTTGCGATGAAATGGCAAGTCGAGGAATGATACTATAATTGTAGAACTTTTTGATACAGCGCAATTTTGAAGTTGGAACCGGAAATTAGCAAACGTTGCGGTAGAGCGGTAGAGGACCAAGACGCATGGAGGAAAATAATAACTGAATCTTTGAAGGTGCCCCAACGACATCGAAAGAAAAGGGATAGGTAACAGGTAACATGAAATATATATATAATCAGGAGCCTTTCGTATCCCGGTCAAATAGCTGGGACGCCTCCGCTGTTTTCACAATATCTCGTATGAGGGGGGGGGGGGGGGGGGGGGGGGGGGGGGGGGGGGGGGCGGGGGGGGGCGCCCCCCCCCCCCCCCCCCCCCTTTCCACTCACACACACAACTTTTGTACCGTGCTTCTTACTATGTTGTTTTCAAGGGTTTTGATGTCTTGATTGAGAACTGGGCAAAGTTGTTAGTGGTCGTCCTCTGAAAGGTTTTCAATTTTTGTCGAAATAATGATGACACATCATTGGTTTATTTGCTGGAATTTTGTTGTCCCTTCTCAGTATCTCAGTATATGTCCGAAAATTTGCCACCGGTTTTCTAATATCTGGATGGAGAGTGGCATTTCATTACATAGGCTGTACAGAGAATTGTTTGTTAGTGGCAACTCATTACATAGGCTGTACAGAGAATTGTTTGTTATCACAGTTGGGTAGGGGGTCCCAGTGGCGTAGAGGTACGGTTCTCGCCTCTGAAGCGAAATATATCGGGTTCTATTCCCGGCAGCGACACTATCGGGTATTTTTCTCCTTGAAACTCGGTGAAAACCTACATGCCACTCCCCTGATCCTATTCAGTTGGTGGGATCAAAGAACATAGTCCTATCGGAGATGGACGATAAACTCGGAGGTCCCGTGTGCACGTTGCGTACGTTAAAAAAAACCCTTGGCTGTTGGAAATCGATAAGAGTAGGCCGCAAGGCCACTGTCTGGGCAAAGTTAATTCCAACCACAAAGGTCACAGTGGGTTGATCACCTGTTTGGCTTAATATCTTGATCCAGAGAAATCCAGCTTCATAGTGCTG
>JARBEQ010042344.1:0-15289 GCA_030265355.1 Tritonia tetraquetra | reverse complement strand
CTTCCAAAAGGGACAAAGCACAGGGACGTAGAACGTTTCGGGCCACAACGCCCTTCTTCAGCTAACAGACAAAAACAGAGAACATATAACACGAAAATGGGAAGAGAAATCTCCAATATTCAGTTTCGACTGCAAACATTTGGATGTTGATAAAATCTTGCAGTCTTATATCAGTCTTATATCTTCTTTTACATTGTAGGCTCGGAAATTCGGGTTTTTGGCATTCGAATAGAAAGCTTAGATGAATAAAATCAAGTGTGATATTTTACATAGCACATTATAAAAGATTTTGTGATAATATCGGAAAAGATAATCGTTGTGCAGCTTAGTCGAACATTTATTTTACCTTCAACTTCAAACTTCCAAATCCATTAACCTTAAAGAAACTGTATCATCGTACTATGAGCGGCCCGAGTTCCGAAACAGGACCCCTTTTGTTATAACCTTGTCTACGGCAGATCTCTGTGATCTGTGTGAAGTAGATGGAACGAATTATGTAAAACCCCTTAGGGGTTTTTGTCTCTGCTCCTGTGGTGTCATACAACCATCTTTGTTATTTCTTGCTTTGCTTGTGTGAGCAACTCCACGAGCCTTTCATTGAAAACTATCCTCAGAACCGATGATCTTCTCGTCAAAGACACGGTGGAGGGAATAACCGTCTTCAACAGAGCAATCAAAATCCAGAAAACGGTCTTTTATGTAAAGCTGCACCCCTAGTGTGTATCTTTTCATGTTTTAAAGGTCCGTTCCACCTACATCATTAGCTTCTCCCGCGAGTTTTCATAAAGTGTGAAAGACCTGACATGTGTCATAGTTGTAGAATTGCCCTATAGTGTTAGGTGATCCTTAGCTTATGGAGGTGTCGAGGTCTGAAAGCTGTTCTTGGGCCAAAGGGATGTAATGTGATCACCTCTCGCGTTAACAACGGTAACTTCAGTTCACGGTGTTTTAAACAGAAATACGTTAGAATTGAATACTGATTATATTTGTGTGTGTTTAACTATCTCTATATTGGTATATATCTGTCTGTCTATTTATTTGCATTTCTTCCTGCCTTTCTTTCTATATATCTATCAATCCGTATAGGTATTTATCTGTCTGCCTGCCCGTCTATCAATCTACCTATCTATCTTTTTATCTATCTATCTACTTTTCTGGGCGTGATGTCTTTTGCAAGAGGGTCTCGACACTTATCCTCCATAAAAAGGACAGACAGGAGACGTGGAGCTCCCTTTAGGCGACGTTAAAATTGAGAGCGAAAGGTCGTGACTTTTCGAATAACTTACTTTCTTTCTCATACTACTTCTGAAAATATCATTTTTGTGAAATATATTTATATTTACACCCGCTACTGATAGCAGAATCATACCCCCACCCACTTTCGATATTTACTTTTTCATTTTTTTTGGTTTTCTGATTTTTACGTTCCCAACCTTCTCCCCTTGTAATCACATTAGGTAGTGCAAGCACACATGAGTAGACCACAGCCAACCAAAAAGTGAGTGTTGTCAACACTGCGAAAGGGTCTTAGTCTTAGAAGTTAGACCCCCCTCTCCCTTCTGAGATTTATATTTCTTTTTTTAAAGTCTCCCTGCCTGTCTTTGTTTCCAGTCCATCCATACAGCTATCTGAGAGGCGCCTGTGGTCGAACGGTTAGCACGCTGAACCGGTCAGCGTGGTCAAGCTACATTGATCGTGATCATTGTCTGGACGGGTGACCACTCGTGCTCTGTGCCCTTAGGTAAGGCACTTAACTCTGCTTACCTGACTCGACTCCGGTGTAAATGAGTACCCGGCCGAGGGCAGCAAACGATCTTGTCAGAATGCTAGTGCTGAAGCGCCTAACAGGCGGACTCATCATGGAGTTGAAAAGGATACAGGAGTGTTATGGCATGCCGGGGGTAAACTATACATTGTAAAGCGCATAGAGCATGATGAACTTCGTGGATATGTGCTATATAAGTGCTATGCTTTTATCTGTCTGTCTATCCCTCTGTATAATATGACATATATGTCTGCCTAACTGACTGTCGATCTATCCATCTATCGATCCATCAATTCGTCTACCTGCCTGACTGTCGATCTATCTATTTATATGTCTATCTGTCTTTCTGTCTATTTGCCTGACTGTCAATCTACCTATCCTTTTATCTATCTGTCGGCCTGCCTGTTTTTATTTCTATCTATTATACCCATCTATCAATATGCCTGCCTATCTATCTATTTGTCTTCGTGTCCTGTTTGCACTCTCGTGTCACCCAATGACTTTGAGGGGTAGGTTGTTTCTATTGCCCTTTCGTTATTAATTATTCTAACATGATAATCTATTATCTAAGCTATTATTATTTTTTTTTAAACCAGCTCGCCCCAGCATATACAATTTTTAGTTAAGTCAGGTTTTATAAGAAAACACACGTTTATGAAATGTTGCGTGATGATAGGGCCTATTTTTCTTTAGTGCCTTTTGCATAATATTAAGTTTTGTTAACTTCACTACTTTGAGAATAGTCTACATAAATACAATGCAATTGTAGCATTTTTGATTGGAGCAAAACGAGGTTCACCTTTGTTATTGTTTACTATTGTGAATGGCAATGTCTCCATTCATTGATAGCGTAAAATGATGTCATTGTTGGGAAATATGCATGTCATTTGTCAACAATCTTTACATTGATAGTGGTATGCAATAACACAATAGCGTGTACTATTTAGGAGTCAAAAAATAAAAACAAAACCAGTTTGCCAAAGTAAAACCTGCTGAGTGAATGTGTCGTTTCTCTGTTTGAAGTTTTACGCCCTTTTCAACACATAAAGGTCATATCAAAAGCGGTCGTTTCTCCGTTTGAAGTTTTTGTATTACGTTTTTCAATACAAGTTGACTCAAAATGATTAACAGTTGATTACGTGCCTCCTCATGTCCCTGATACTTCAGGCAACGCCGTGTGTCCATGTTGCAGGAACGGAAACAGCGATCATTAAACTTAGAAGGAAAACGGTTTAATCTGTATTTTTTAAATAGTTTACACCGCAAACCTGCGGGATTCCACTCTAATATGTCATATAAATTGAGCACAACGACTATATATGTGAAATTTAACACCTTTTTCCCCCCGACGCTGACAAATTCGTGTTTAAGAAAAAAAATGCAAGTATATTCATACTTTGTCAGCGAAAATAGCAATAAGGCGTTGAACGGTTTAAGATTGAACGTTGAGTGTAGGCGAATAAAGAAGGAAATGTAACTACTACACATCCTACCCTTGATCGCACTCATAGCCTCAAGCATTCTTAATTAACTCTTGACAGCTCTGTGGCAGTACAGAGATCAGAGCAAACCTCGATTCCATTGAAAACAAAACGGGCCTTGAATTGCATCGATCGATCAGATAGTTGTTATGAGAAATG
The DNA here is from genome assembly GCA_030265355.1 of Tritonia tetraquetra. Classification (NCBI taxonomy): domain Eukaryota; kingdom Metazoa; phylum Mollusca; class Gastropoda; order Nudibranchia; family Tritoniidae; genus Tritonia; species Tritonia tetraquetra. Next base: position 11,884 of record JARBEQ010042344.1, on the reverse strand, counting down.
GTTTGGTCGCATGCCCCCTTAATATTGACAGATTAGAATCGTGGAGGTTCTGTGTTTACTGCGGTGATAACAAACCCATTTATCGCTCGTGAAAATATGATATGGACCGCCACGTTTCCGTACTTCAAGTCGACCGGAAGCGACGCCATTTGCAATCTGTTCAGGCCTTAGGTTGGCTAGAAAACATCGATGTACAGCCAACCATTTGCTTCTTAGTCCTAGTTGTCACTGCCAATGTCCTGGTGTTTGCCTAAGCAATGTGTCAAAAGCATTATCCCGTGGCGACCAAACATCGAGGGGAGACATAGACGTGATTGCCTTTATATCAGACACATACCAACCAAAGGCACGAGAGGTTTCAGCCTGCCCCATCGACAGAGACAATATTAGGACTCACGAGTGAAAAGAGAAAATGAAGAAATAATTTCCTTTACCACTTCCTGTTTCCTATTCTCTCCATCCCACTATGACAACTAAAACAAAGTTCCCCCTTTTTTAGTTACCGCCCCTTGTTTGATCAATCAGCCTGGATGCTGGCAAGCTGGACGGTTTTGGATTGTGTCGTGTTTCCAGACCTAAAACCCGACTTCCGGTTCTGGAGTCATTGCTTGTACAACTCATAAACGCCCGAAACGCGAGACAATGTTCCTTTGTGTGTATTACTGCATGTCGATACACTGCCCAGGCTCTTTGTAGTCCACGGCCCGTAGACGTGTAACTCTTCAACGAAGAGGTTTAGCATGAGCGCATTGCTTTCTCTTCCACGCTTTCACTCAACAAGATGGTGGATTATGCTTGAGCGCTTCTGGCTTCCTCAGCCCGGATCCCGTCTCTCCATCTCTGTCTTTCACGTGCTTTCTCATTTCATCTTTTCGACATGCTTCAATAAACCGCACAATTTCTGGTATTGAAATCAAAGGACATCAGTCATGTTCTAGACTGGTTCATTTTTATTTGTTAGCTATTTTATTTGTCCTTTATTTGAACATTTTCGTGCATTTGTTGTTTCCCCTCAGATGTTGTGTTTTGCTTCAGTGAATTCTGTTCATATTTGTTTGTTCTAAAGAAAATGATCACCTTTTCTTTCTTTCAAACGTTATTGGTTTTTTTTTTACATCTTCTCCAAGGCGACGTTCTTTCTTTGTAATAATATATTCGATTTGCAGCTTTCCCAACGATTGTTCCTTATTTCATACAAATCAGTTTAATAGTCATTGTACTAATAATTTAACCCTCATCTTCGCCATCATCATCATCATTAGCAGCAGCAGCATTATCATCTTCGCCATCATCATCTTCGCCATCATCATCTTCGCCATCATCATCATCATTAGCAGCAGCAGCATTATCATCTTCGCCATCATCATCTTCGCCATCATCATCTTCGCCATCATCATCATCATCAGCAGCAGCAGCAGCATTATCATCGTCGTCATCATCATCGTCGTCATCATCATCGTCGCCGCCGTCGTCGTCATTATCATCATTATCATTGTCGTCGTCATCATCATTGTCGTCATCATCATTGTCGTTATCATTGATGTCATGACCACCACCACCAACAGCATCATCATCATCGCCAAAATAATAGCAAAAACATTAACAATGAAAAATACTGTATCATCATTTGTGATTTAAGATGACATAAATGATACACTAAGAGAGAAGAGGCGACAGGGCTAACAAATACATTCGGGGCACACAAAGAAAAATATAATATACATTATTATATAATGCTTGAGTGGTGTTCGAATCCCGTCTTGCACTGGGTTTTTCCTCTAGGCGTGTCAGAGCGTCCCAGGCTCTGCCTTGGAATCTTTAAGTCGTTCAGTTGAAGTATATTCTTGGTGTCTGTGATGATGATGATGATGATGATGGTGGTGGTGGTGGTGATGGTTATAATAACGATGATGGCATGAAACACCGAAAAGGGGACGGAGAGAGAGGGATGGCGTTAACGACATTGTTCCACTAATAAGGACAAAATCGAAGAAAATGAAATCAGACAACAAAAGCGAGAACTCTTATGGCCATTCAATCCATTGTACAATTTTAATTGAATTAGTTTTTATCAAAGCCCGAACCAACACCTAATGCCAATGTCAATAATATTCTTTGCCGCTGGGGACACAAGACTCATTGATGACGAGTGGTTTATTTTAGATAAAAGCGACCTATTATTCAAACTACGAGAAATGGACTTGGAAGCTTTAATGCTATCATTCAGCCTCATTTAACACAAGCGCTTTTCTTCTTTCTGTCTTAATATTGTTTGTGTTGTTTATCCAACTGACGCGTGAAAATAGACACGTATTCTATTGCCTAAACGATTTGTTATCCTTTTAAAACTAAGTACTCTTCGTTTCTTAAAAGGGTTGAAAAGTCTGGGTCTATTTTCTTGACCTAGATACACACGTGTTTGGCGTTGGCTGAACGGTAAACAATCGCCACCGAGTGAAGTTTTTGTTTAATTTATGTGGCGTATAAAATGATTGTATGTTTTGGGCGAGATAAAAAGATATCGTCTTGTTACTGACCGCTGTAGGAGAACTACAGAGTGTAGTCAACATGGGTTTTCGACAAGAAAGTGGTGGATCTCTCCCTTTGTTATCGCTCGGCCGGTTCGTACATTCCGAGGACCCGCCCACCTTCTCTGAAGGACTAGCGGGCAAAGAGATATACATCAAAGAACAACACTGGCTTCTACCCACCTTCCGGGAGATACAGCCTCTGTGCTCCCGCCTCCTTGTTTATTGGCCTTTTGTCTCCGACTCCTTCAAGACAACTACAGCTGTAAAGCAAAGAAAATAGCAATTTCTGACAGATATTTTCTTTTCCGTGTGTACTCATTCATCTCAAGACTCAAGGTGTGCCATTCTTTTTGCATCAATTCAATCTTTTCTACATTTTCTTTTCTCTATATATTACAGACTCGTTATCCCCCCCCCCCCTCTCTCTCTCTCTCTCTCTCTCTCTCTCGCCCTCCTCTACTCATCTCTATATATACATAGTATTCCTTCATCGTTTCTACTGTCCAAGTATCTGACAACTATTGATGTCAACAGCCAAAGACAACTCGGTGTGTACAATGTCCTTCTTTTTCATTACTTTCCCTTTTCTATCTATCTATCTTTCTATCTATCTATCTATCATTGCATCTAACAATAACATATTTCTACTTGTCTACGTAAATACTTACCGACCTACCTATATATTTATATACCTGTCTATCTATCTATTTGTCTACCTACCTACCTATATACCTGTCTACCTATATAGCTAGCTAGTAGCTATATACCTACCCACATATCTATCTCAAATACGTATACGTATACGCACGGACACACATTCACACATAAATTCACATATTTTCAGAATGCGCTCATCTCGATAGATGGAAATCTTTCGTTCAAAATCTACCTTGTATGTATGTATGTTTGTATGATCTACTATCGTGGTCGATAATGTCCAACCTAGCATGTCAATTAGTGTTTGTGCACCCTCATGTGGGATCTCAGGCCAAAGAGCGACACACAGAGACGGCCACACTGCACACTTGATGGATCTCTATGTGGTTGCCACTGCGCGCTTGTCTACCTGGCTCTGATGTCGATCCTTTTCATACGTTTCTGCTCACTGTGAACGGCGTGCCTCCATTCAGACCTGTTTGCGGGTGTGGCTATCCAGTCCTTCGCATCGATGCCGAACTTCTTGAGGGATATCTTCAAGGTGTCTTTGCAACGAAACTTCGGCCGTCCTGTTGGGCAGTGGCCCTCCCCCAGTTCACTATTATAGAAGAGCCGCTTTGGAAGCCTGATGTCTTGTATGCGCACGAGGTGTCCGGACCATCTGAGCCCAGACTGTATTACTAGTGTGTCTATGCCTGGCATCTGGCCTTTCAAAATCACGTTCACGTTGCACCGCTTGTTGTTGAGGATACATCAAAGGCAGTGCTGATGGAACTGATCTAGTTGTTTGACATGCCTACGGTAGAGAGTCCAAGACTCGCAGCCATACAGCAATGCAGTCAGGACCACCAATATGTATACTGCGTCCTTCGTCTCCAATTTCAATCCCCTTTCACCCCATACCCTTTTGTGAAGTCGAGACACTAGTCACTGCGGTTTCATATTTCCTCAGATCAAAGGAGAATCTCTAATTGCGAAGAAAAAGAATGCCACAGGACAAGAAACCCCTTAAAGACCTAGACGTTCAGAAAAAAACAAAAAAACAGAAACATCAGCTACCTTACAGAACAAAGTCTCAACGCGCATGGAGAAAGTTGCCTTCACAACATAATAAAACTGGGCGAATTCAAGAGACGAAGTAAACACCGCCGCCCCCAAAAGGCACCACCATGACTAGTTCGACGATAACGATCCCAAACTTTAAAGTCTTCTTGCTTATAAGCATGTCGCACATAAGAACTGGCTAGCGGACAAACAATCATGTCAGAGTAAAAGTTCAAAAGCGGTTACGCTCCATGAAAAATGAATGCTGGAAAGCAAAAACAGAAGAGATCTAGGGTTAAGATGACTCCAAAAAATGCCAAAATCTTTTATTCTGGTTTGAGGGAGGTGTATTGACCACCACAAAGAAGTGTAATCGGGAGGGTGAGCCACTCACCAACAATGAGGCAATGAATAAGAGATGGTCAGAATACTTCGAACAGCTCTTAACCAGGCCTTCATCAATTGACCCCAGTGCCATTGAAGAGATTCCAGCAAGACCCATACACACGGAACTTGACGATCCACAAACGGAGGATGAGGTGACCAAAGCTATTGTAGAACTGTATGTGGGAAATCAGTAGCCCCGATGGCATCTCGCCTGGGGTTTTTATAAGTAGGTTGTCCGTCACTGACACAAAAACTTACTAATTTCATTTATGCAAGCTGGGAGGATGGCTGCCTATCCAAGATATGAAAAATGCCAGAATAGTGCAACTGTGCAAAGAGAAAGGGAACAAGTCCAGATGCGACAACTATCGCGGTATCTCTCTTCTGAGTATCAAAATTAAGATCCTCGCCAAGGTCATCCTAAACCGATTGGATACCAAGCTTCTCGATGACACTGTACCAGAGAGCCAGTGTGGTTTTCACCGAAACAGAGGGACATTCGATATGATATTTGCTGTAAGACAGATCCAAGATAAATGTATATAACAAAAATTGATCTCTATATCCTCTTTGTCGACCTCACCAAGGCATTCGATACAGTCTCGCGCTCAGGACTGTGGCCTATACTTCCTCGAATTGGAATCCCACCCAAGATGGTGACAATTATAAAATGTTTTCACGATTATAGGAATGTAAGATTGGTAAATTGCAAGGAGGACGATGAGTTCCCCGTCACCAACGGAGTCAAGCAAGGGTGCGTTCTTGATCTTACACTCTTCAGTGCCCTCTTCAGCATGATTTTTTTATCCACAAATCCCACCCGATAGAGAAACCATGATTCACAAGAGCATGTTCCCCCCTAGGCTTTCCTAGAGTTCATTGTATGTTGTTACTTTTTCAATCACATACAAATTATTACCATTATCATATTAATATAACTTGCCATCACTCAATCGTAAATCACGTTGGAGTTCGATAACCTGACATCACCACCAACACCAACACCATCGTCATTATCATCATTCTTGTCATCACTGACGCAGCCATTACCATCACCATTGTCATCATCTTTATGTATCAGTATTATCATCATTATTGTTATTATCATCAATATATCTCTATTATGATTACTACAATTATGATTTTATCATCATCATCACCATCATCATCATCATTTTTATAATTCTCATTACTTCTATTATTATTATCATTATTATTATCATCATTAAATCATATTATTATCAACAACGTAATCATATTATTGTTATGATTATTATAGTAATCATAATCATCAATTTCACCGTGTTTTTTTGTTTGTTTGTTCGGCCTTTTTTACATATTTTTTAAAATTTTCTTGAATTTATTGTTATCGTAATAACTACCCCATCATTGTCCTCGTCTTCAACTCCTCCATAATATGTTTACACGTTGTGAAATATAAAAACATTATAATATCATTATGCTCCTTTGCCCTAAGGGTGGAATTACAGGCTGTACTCGGTAACCCCTCCACTTACAGGAGCAGTAAACATTCAACTTGAGAAATGTGTGCGCGGAGTCGAGGCAAAGTCACAAACCTGAAGAACGATAGGTCACAGAATCTACTTCACAAATTATGGTGCTCTCAAGTTCAGCACCTAAACGTATCATTTCCTTGCACGTCAGATCACTTCATTAAAAACGGTTTAATGCTTCAAAGGCTTAGAATTTAACGGCGAGCGATCAGGTTACAGCGGGGACAGAAAGTCTGAGCCATTTCACCCTCAGGCAAAATTAGGAATAAAAATATATTCTCAATCCTTAACAAACCCGAAACAAAAACACTGTTTGCGATTGCGGTGCACCCAACAGAGCATATCTCTAGAGAAGAAATATTTCGAAACCCTATCATTAGTGTTCTATGTCACGGGCGGGTATTTAAGTAATAATGAATTACAATGGTACAGCTGTGAACGATTTGTTATTTATTTGTTCCCTACGTAAGCAGATGGAAACCACTCGTACTTAAAAGACCTCTTACCGATCGTATTATCCCAGGCGTCTGTACGTTTTAATTATAACCTTGCTACAAAACTGTCCATTGTTACACCCCAAAGCGTAAACTCGCCATTTTCACAGTTCCGTCAAGAACTGTAATCAAAAGAGAATTTTTTTTCTCAATCGTTTTTCGTACTCGGTGTAAAACGAGAGGTGCTTCAGTCCCGGAGGCGAGAACCACTTATGAAGCGTGAATTATCATTTACTTAACTTAACCAGATACAATATTTCCTGCCGCGCTTAAACACATTTAGTTATTGTTACGAGGATCCGAGGCTTGAAAAGTTATCTAACACCACTGTTAATGTTCTTTTCTTGAGATGCTTTGAAGAGTGTCAAGTACGTTGATCGCGTAGGGATTTCCCTGCTCGGAGAAACTTACGCGTAAATTACATTTATTTACGAATTCTCGTCTTGCAGTAAAATAGTTTACATTTTACCGGGGAATATAATATTAGCAACTATCATCGCTTCTTTTCACTCCTACACGACAGGATGATCAAAGAACATTATACATGTCGTATTTTCAAAGTTCACAGCTGGAATTGGTCCACTTAAACGCAAAATAGGCACTTGGCAATACTAGTCATGTTTGGCTGGTAGGATATTGCTCCCATGGGCAGACTGGATATACGTGGGTGTAATTCAGGTTTTCGAGGGAAGGTGAAACGATTTGTTTGTATGTTTGTTTGTTTGATCAAGCTTCATTAATAATGCAATGCAGAGTTGTGGCTACCCCCGTGTTCTGTCATAAATGCGGGTTGCAGACGTCTTAGCCTGGGGCCTAACCAAACGTAGAGCTGAAAAGGCTGAGAATTCCAATGATTTCAGACAAGCGGGCGATCAGCCCACTGTGTCCGTCATCTTTTATTTGGCACACACTGAGCAGCACAAGACATAAAAAGGTCATAAAGAAATGATTACTTGTGGCTCCCCATGGGATAATTTTTTGGCCACGTTAAAACGATTGCTGACAATAAAAAAGAGTGTTTGATCATAATATACAAACTTCCAAGAAGAATAAAGATTTACAAAGATACGGGCCGTTTCAGGTATTACCCTTCGTCATTATATTGCACAAAAAAGCGAACAAGTAACACAGAGATATTATACCCCTCCAGAGTGTTATCTCATCTCCCTCACATTTTCACCCCCTTTGTAAAAACACAGAAAGTCTATATTATGTCTCATGAGGAGGGAAAACGGACACACTCTGTGCGCATAAACGGGTTTCAAAGACTTTCTGGGTCTTCAGTGAGAGACTGAGAGAGCAATGAGAATGTGAGGGAGATGTGATGCCACTCCTTTTAGGGCCTTATTAGACAACACAAAGGGAGCAGCTATGAGGAAACAGAAATACTCGGGTTTTGTCGCCGTCAACAACTCCGTATCACCCACATGATAATGATAGTATGTACACATAACATATTTACTTACAAACATACGTACATACATCAATGCATACACACATACAAACTTCCTGCATGCATACATACATACATAAAACATGCATACATAGATACATACATACATATAAACATAATATGATAACACCTCGTTGTGCCGCCCAACTCTAGGACCGAAGGAAAGTTAGCGTTATAACGAGAATGGCGTAATAACAAATGTTTGAGTGAACAAGTTATGACATCCGCACCATGGCGAAAAGCAGGCGGTAAGTGAGAATGGCGGTTTAACAAGAGGCGGAATAATGAGGTTTTACTTTACATAGATGATAACGAATGAAGGGAGCCATGGAAATCGATACATGAAGCACTCCTAACAACGGACTCTTTTGTTCAATCTCGAATATTATGTGTTTTTCAGGGCCGTTTTTTAAATATTGTATGATAGCTTTTAAAGCAAACTTCAAGAGCCGATGAGGTAATTGCCATCGAATCGAAAATGCATTTAAGTGAGGTCGGAATGCACCAGCCTCATTATCTTTGAAAACGTATAGCTTAGCATGGCATGTTTGCCACTTGAAATTCTAGTTTCAACTTTCATTTTTGGAACGGCCAGATTGTCTTTTTGTTTGGCCGGAATACAGAAAACGGATGATGGTGAGTTGTGTAAGCCATTACCCGGCATGCCATCAGCATCCCAGAACACGTGTCATTATTGTTTTGGCGGAAAACGCAAATCTCTCAAAGAATCCTGGCACTGCAATGCTTTTGGTCTATTCCTTCCGCACGGCACGATTTTCGTATTTGCCCTTCTCAACTTGTTTGTTAACGTTCTCTAATAAAGCCTAAAACTGTCAATCGCTCGAGTACCATCACGTATAGAACTCCAATCAACGATGAAAGCGTGTTGTAATCGTTGTTTGCCAATACGAGGCTCGGCCCCCTTTTGTAGCTAAATGTACGAGTTGTTTGTGAACACACTTGAATATTCGTGGGGAAATGAAAGAGAGTGGAGCGTGTCTCTCCAGTGATATGGCGTTTGTTCCTATTTACACGGGTGGAGTTCGAAAGCTTTTGGCAGTTATACTTCTTTTGTTGGTGAAGATGCAACGAGAAAACGACATAGCCTGACTGTATCAGTGAATGGCGAAGACTGACGTTGTTGAATAAGGATGAGGCAGATGTGGTCGTTGGCTGCTTGCCTCTTGGCCGAGAAATGGCACAGCTATACATCTTGCAATTACGGTGTTTGTCAAAACCGTGTTAGTGGTTGCCGCAAACAAATTCCTTTGTATTGTCGTGATTTTCTTTTGCTCTAAAAGGCTATCTTTTCTGGTACCTTCGCGTAACTTGCGCCTTGAGCTATCACTAGGGAAGGCGCAGTATACATTTGCTTATTTTTAATTTTAGGTATCCTCGGGGCAAGGTTGCACACTTCAAAGATCATATTATTATTATTATGAATTCGCACGGTAGGCTTTCATTGGATTAGTTGTATAGTTTGTCTGGTTTATTTTTAGCATTACGATAATTACTTGATTGTTGTTTTGGGTATTTTGGGGTTTTTTTTCACTTGGTCGGGATACGATATGTTTTACCATTGCGCCACAGAGGAGACCCTCTTTTTAGATAAACGTTTTTTTTCACAGGGGAAATAGGAATAAGTTTAGATTATTCGAACCACGGATCTAGAGATCTGTCATATAGTCTGATTCCTTAAAAAACTCTAGTTTGTTATGAACATAGTATTAAATCAAATTAAATATGCATATACCAATAAATGAATTGTAGAATTTTTGTAATGCCAATAGTGTTTGAAACATGACGTAAAGTAATGAGTGTGAAACCTTGAAACGTTGATGGTCAACAAACCAGAATGGCTCATTGGATAATACTAAACAGAACACTAATATGTAGCTATAATGGACTTCCACGAACTTTTCCTATAGACCCTATTTACTTTACAATGTTTCAATTACCCCCGGCAGGTCACTACACTGCATTGCCTTTCACGACTCCAGGGAATCTTACTAGTGTGAGCTACCTGATCAACATTCTGACAATTCTAACATATTCTTCTTTCTCCCCTCCTCCTCCTCCTCCTCCCTCTTTATCCTCTTCTTCTTAATATTATTATCATTATTATCATTATTATCATCATCTTTATTATTATTCTTATTATCATTATTATTACTATTATTCTTATTATCATTTTTGTTATTATCATTATTATTATTGTTATCATCATTATTATTATTATTATTATTATTATTATTATTATTATTAAAGTCTACCCATACTATCCTGTGAGGTCGCGATACGTGTTCCTGTTTTCCATTCTTTTCAGCCATATCGTCCTTTATACAGTCTTGTAGCCGTCTCCTTGTCGTCTTCTTGTCGTCTCCTTGCCGTCTTCTTGTCGTCTCCTTGCCGTCTTCTTGTCGTCTCCTTGTCGTCTTCTTGTCGTCTCCTTGCCGTCTCCTTGTCGTCTCCTTGTCGTCTTCTTGCCGTCTCCTTGTCGTCTCCTTGTCGTCTCCTTGTCGTCTCCTTGTCGTCTCCTTGTCGTCTTCTTGTCGTCTCCTTGTCGTCTCCTTGTCGTCTTCTTGCCGTCTCCTTGTCGTCTCCTTGTCGTCTCCTTGTCGTCTTCTTGCCGTATTCTTGTCGTCTCCTTGCCGTCTCCTTGTCGTCTCCTTGTCGTCTCCTTGTCGTCTCCTTGCCGTCTCCTTGTCGTCTCCTTGTCGTCTTCTTGCCGTCTCCTTGTCGTCTCCTTGTCGTCTTCTTGCCGTCTCCTTGTCGTCTTCTTGCCGTCTCCTTGCCGTCTCCTTGTCGTCTCCTTGTCGTCTCCTTGTCGTCTCCTTGTATTCTTGTCGTCTTCTTGTCGTATTCTTGTCGTCTTCTTGTCGTATTCTTGTCGTCTTCTTGTCGTCTCCTTGTCGTCTCCTTGTCGTCTCCTTGTCGTATTCTTGTCGTCTTCTTGTCGTACTCTTGTCGTCTTCTTGTCGTCTCCTTGTAGTCTCCTTGTCGTCTCCTTGTCGTCTTCTTGCCGTCTCCTTGTCGTCTCCTTGTCGTCTTCTTGCCGTCTTCTTGTCGTCTTCTTGTCGTCTCCTTGCCGTCTTCTTGTCGTCTCCTTGCCGTCTTCTTGTCGTCTCCTTGTCGTCTTCTTGTCGTCTCCTTGTCGTCTTCTTGTCGTCTCCTTGCCGTCTTCTTGTCGTCTCCTTGTCGTCTCCTTGTCGTCTTCTTGTCGTCTCCTTGTCGTCTTCTTGTCGTCTCCTTGCCGTATTCTTGTCGTCTCCTTGTCGTCTTCTTGTCGTCTCCTTGCCGTCTTCTTGTCGTCTCCTTGTCGTCTTCTTGTCGTCTCCTTGTCGTCTTCTTGTCGTCTCCTTGCCGTCTTCTTGTCGTTTCCTTGCCGTCTTCTTGTCGTCTCCTTGCCGTCTTCTTGCTCTACCCTTCTTCCAGATTCCAAATGACATATCCCTTACTCTTCTCCCTTTCATCGCTCTTCAATATGTGCCCGTGCCATCTCAGAAGCGTCTCTCGTATTTGAACTCTTACTCTTAGTCTATTAGAGACTTAACATATCGATGGAAAACGATAAATGGGTGAATGCCTTGTGTGGCAACATGTGCTGATGGTTTTACCACCAAGACTACATATAAGTGGATAGCTCAATCAGTAGAGCGTGTGGCCCTCAATCGCTGTCGCAGGCGTGTGTTCGATCTACTTTCTTCTTTCTTTCTTTATCAATAACCTTTTAGTACCTTTCGGTGTAAGGATTATGCATGATACACAAACTTTCGCCATTGATCCCTATTCAGTGACATCCTC
>JARBEQ010042233.1:0-15289 GCA_030265355.1 Tritonia tetraquetra | reverse complement strand
TCTTCTGGTAAAATTTATGTCGATATACGAGATCTTTATTTACTAATGTTATATAGCAAAAAAAAAAACGGGACTTTGGTGCCATGTCGATATAAGCGTGATGTCGATATAAGCGATATAAGCGTTGTCGATATATCTGCTCTGCACTGTAGTGTTGTGTAAATCAATGCGTCATTGATTCAGAGATTTTTCTCCACAATAGAATAGTCATTTAGTTCAACTCTATATAAGGTGATTATTTGCTGTGTCACCCCTGAATCCTTGCATTCATCTAATGTACTAATATCTTATTTCCAGCTTGCACACAGATCATTCGTTCATTCATATTCAGTCCCTCTATCTTATTGTTACAGCATAATGACAACCTCCCATACACGGCTCAAACTAATTTAGACATAGAATCTAAGACAATTCAGGGATTGGCCCACTGTTTGATTAGTTTTACTAGCTCAGCAGCCACAAGAAGCGTACTCAATACAATTTTCCTCTGTCATGAGATTTTTAACATACACTCCAGAACGCTTTATTCGACTAGTTATTCTAAAAGATTAACGTTTCCCAGGAATATTTCTTATCAAATTGATCAGGTTTAATCCGAAATTTCATGATGGTTTAGACTGAAAATACTCCTAGACTCTTAGTCTGAAATAAAGTTACACATCTTTTCGAATTAGACCTGACTTGATTTGATATAACTCGTAGCTTCAATACACATACACCGTCACAAATACGTACATGCAAAACCACATACATACAGTATTATAATGTACTGTACCTTTACAATAACAAAAGATGGCACGGGATGTGCTCTCCCCTTTCCTCGCTCGTTTCCAGGTGCCTTTTCGTCTTGCGTGTCAATGCCTTCCGCTACGTCAAGACATGATGTGTGATTGACGATAGATAAACAATTATACTTATCTAGCCCTCTTTACTTTCTATCTTTCTTTTTTATCCAAATCCCTTTTACCATCACAGTGTAGGGCCAGCACAATGAGTCTAGATTTCTCTGGATCAAGATATTAAGCCAAGCAGGTGATCAACCCAGTTTACTCTTCATCTCATTACACACGTCACTCGATACACTCCTGCGTGCGACAAACTACACTTGAATTACATTATTTGAACATTTGTGTTTGTACTGAGCACTGTATCAGTATCATCATCCTCTTGTTGTATCAATTTTCTTCTCTTCAATTGGTTTTGAAGACAAACGTTAGCATTAATGACAAGCAAGCGAAAGCACACTGACGCATATCTATTGAATTCAAGATGTACGCCAAAGTGGGAAATGGATAATCTGGAAAAGGTGTGGGAAATGGATAATCTGGAAAAGGTCTGATCCGAGTCGATTGAGGCAATCAAAGTGAAGGCTATATGGCCTCCTACATTAGAAAAACTTTTTTACTTTTTTATTTCTCTTACAAGATTTAATCTCACAAAATGAGCAACAGAACTAAGTTGTGTCTAACACTTATAGGCTGCTTTGTCACCTGAAACTAACATGAGTGAAATTTGTGTGATGTATTTGTAAGGCCTAAAAGCGTTTAATTTACCATCATGAATGTTAATAATGTTATGCCAGTGTATGATTTTACTTCTTTTTTGTGTGTCTATAATTTACAGGTATTCCTCACACAGGCAGAACACATCAGATCCGTGTTCATCTTCAGTTTTTGGGTAAGTTTCACTGTTAGTCTTGACAACGATACGTTGCAACAGCAGTGGTAAACCTTAGTATGCAGGACCACCTGGTTTTCAAATAATATCTCTTCAATTTATAATTTCTCTTGTCATCTCTAAGCTAGTATACTTCCAAGTGCCCTTACTTCTAAATGATTGGACATATCTCTGTATAGGAGAGTTTACTATGATTTGAATCCCTTTGCCAGTAAAATATCTTTATGTTCAAAACAACATGCTGTTCTGTGATGAAATATTAAGAGCTGCCGCTCAAATTTTTTTTAAATCTACGGATTTTTAAACATTCATGACAAACACTGTCAAAACCCCATTGTGATCACTACAGGGTATACGTTTAGAACCCTTTCCATCATTTTAAACAAAAATGTCAGAACTACCGTTATCGATAATAATAATAGGCGCTAAGCATCATGTTTGTACAAAAGGAATGGCTGTATTATTATCAGCTTGTGACAAAAAGCATCGTATCCATAGGGTGATGTTACAGTTGACTATGCTTTGGTTGATGTTGTTGGGGGCGTGGAGAAAAGATCAACACATCTGAAGTTCAACACAACCGTTGTACTTCAGAAAATGCTGAAACAAATCCATGCACTCAATTTGTTGAGCCAATCTGTTTACGGATCTGTCCGTGCCATGGCACGCACAATCACAGGCGATGGAAATGGGATCCACAGAAATGTACAAATCCACGGAAGAGTGACAGCTCTGATAATGGAGCCAGAATGTTAGCCTTCTATGTATTGTCTATGATCCTCAGCAGTCCCAAATTACAAAATGCTTGTGGCTGCTGCCCTGTTAAAATTGAAAATGGAACTAATTCAAATTTGCCGGAAGTTAAAATAAATGAACAAGAGGGGAAAGGAAATATATGAACTTCCAAAAGGGACAAGGCACAGGGACGTACAACGTTTCGGGCCACAACGCCCTTCTTTCAGCTAACAGACAAAAAACACAGTTCACATAACACGAAAATAGGTAGAGAAATATCCAACAATTCAATTAAGACCTGTCGTCAAGCCATTAAAAAAATGAATGGACGAACAAGGGGGAGAAAGAAAGTGGGTGATAGTGGTGATGTAATAGGGATTCACACTTGCTGTGGAAGACAAAGAAAGGACATGTGTGTGGGGGGGGGGGGGATTTTAAAAAGGTTTAAAAAAGGGGCGGGGACCAAAGAAACGTTCTAGGTCCCTGTGCTTCGTCCCTTTTGGAAGTTTATACATTTCCTTTCCCCTCTTGTTAAGTCAAATTATTTTTTTTTAAACAGATTAAAAATCATCGGTAATAAAATGACAAGTCTAATCTTGCCAACAAGATGATTTTAGAGGTCGAGGTCACTCACCATGTTTGATTACAAAAGTGCAGCAGCCTGAGCAATGTGTTTCTTTGTGGGCTAACAACACCGTCCACCAATGCGATCTTAAATTTTCTTGTCCATACTATTTATTGCGTTACATATTTTCTCATCATAGGGATACACAATGATAACAAAAAATTGTGTTTTTTATGATGAATTGGTGTGCCAAACTGTACCAAAATTTTCTACTTTTGTAAAAGAAGAAAACACAGAAACTATGGGTGCCTGGACAAGAACAAGATGGTCACATATTACCATTTACCATGCACTGTCAAATTGTTGCCATTACTATTACATTACTGGTGATTTCCTATTTGCCATATTTTAATTGTTATAAATATAAAGGAAGTGTTACAGAAAGAGGTGTAGGGATAGAAGTGTAGAATTAGATATTAAAAATGTTCATACATTTCTATTTTGTCAGGACATCCCATCATCAATGATGTCTTCTACAATAGTGATGCCTGGGGCCCAAACAAAGGAAAAGGAGGAATTTATGAGGTTTCCCATGACATAGTGAGTAATTCATGTTTCTTGTAATCATTTCCATTTCTATTTGCTGGAGTCTACACCTGATCATGTTTTGAGATGCTTCATCATCATTATTTGAAATGTTAGACAGTAGAGATAAAAGTAAAAGCAAACTACAGGCAACAGAAATGAAATTCCTAAGAATCAAGAAGATCAATAGGCAAACAAAGAGAGATAGAATTAGAAATACTATGATTAGGGAAGAAGTAAAATCTGAAAGTCTGGAAATGAAAATAATATATAAAAATCAATTAAGATAGTTTGGACACATAAACAGAATGAAAGATAGCAGAATTCCTAAACAAATATTAGAATGTAAACTACCTAGAGGGAGACCAAAGAAACTGTGTCAGAATGCATTAAAAAAGGGGATCTAGGCTTGTAGAGGCAAAGAGGATGTCACTTGATAGGGATCAATGACGAAAGTTTGTGTATCACCCCTAAACCTTACACCGAAAGGTAAAAAAGGTTAATGAGAAAGAAAGAAAGAAAGCTGTTATAACAAATTATTTATTGATATTGATATAGTGACATTTCAAACTGTGTTTTCTTTTCTGATCTAAATCTGTATTAGTATTAGAATAATAAGCCTCGTACAACAGCAAGCAAAAAGATTTTAGTTGTGACACAACTGTGGGGAAATACCCTCTTTCACTTATTGTAATGTGATAATTGATGGTTGACCAAGAGATACATTTTCATTACTTGTGGCAGTTTTTTAAAATTATTATTATTGTTATACTATAAATTATAAATGTATAACTTATAGTTCAAATTATCATAGTATGAATGTCTACTTCAACATTTCAAATTTATTGATAGCAATAGCACCTTCTTGTTTTTGTTGATAGACGTTATTTTTTCTTTAGATTAGTATTGCCTGTGTTTTGACAAAAAGTTGTGGTCATGGTTATTATTATGATAAGCCTTCATTAGTTTTTAGTTTTGTGTAGGGTTTTTTTAATATTTTCTTTCAAAACAATGAGATTTTGATGGTTTGTAGCTTTCATCATCGATTTTCTTCTTCATAAATTTGTTGCTTCTCGACAGGTCTGTTCGAGAATTCTCAAGAAACACCAGGCCACTCAATGGGATGGAGGGGAAAACCTGCTGTTTCACCAGAAATTGAAAGAGATGGAGCAACAGACAACTAAGTCAAAATGTGACGATGTGCCGGTCACTAGCACAATTGGAAAGGACGACAGTGAAACTCAAACCACATCACATGCCATTGATGCAGTAAAGGAGGAGAGTGATTCCATATCAAATGAAGATAATATTACTATTACAAAATTGGAAAATAAATCAGACCGTACACTAAATGAACCATATTCATCAGAACTATCAGACGGTAAAGACACAATTCTCTCAATTGCCCCTGACAATAATGTAAAACCAGTTTGTGGTGATCTTAACCCCGGGAAAGATGATGACAATAAGTCCAGTTCCGATGATTGTGTTGAAAAAAGTGTTAATAAAGTTGAAAGATCGTGTGTCCCCCCTCCAGCTTTTGAATGGGCTAAATGGAATGTTGACTCATCCTGTGATCTATGCAAGAAGACAACCCTAGACCCAAAGCCCAAAGATCTGGTCATGTTTCTTCATGCTTTGAAATATAAGGTAATTTCCCATTCGACTTGAACTTTATGATATTAATATTATATTTTATGATGTTTTTTAAATTGGTTGGAAACTCCTCTGCGGCGCAATGGTAGTTTGTGCATTCCCCCACAGAACTAGAAGTCCCAAGTCATAGAGTTTATACAGTGAACCATGCTTTTCAGTTGAGAGTTGAGTTTTTTCTTGGGAACAAGCACAGATTTTACTTAAATTCGGATGTGTTGACCTCAACACAAGCGTCACAGGGGATATCTTGATGAACTAAATTTACACCCTCCCCCGAACACTCAATGTCTATAAAAAATAAAATAAATGTGTTGGTTATTGTTTTGTTGTGACTCCAAGGTCACACTAACCACACTGACCGTGCTTATGCATGTGTAAATCATATAGCAAAAAGTCGGGCATTACTTGTATTAGTGAGTTTGTGTGCTTGAGGACGGCACCTACTGTATAGTGAAAAGCGCAAATAATAATACTGTTTGTACACTGCTGAAATTTTTACACAAGGTACAAAATAGTTTTGATCAGGTTTGTATGCGGTCAGAACTGTAGTAGAACGGACTGTTGATTTGACAGAAAATGCTTTGTTTCTTCGAATTTTATTTATCGACATTCATCATTGTTTTCCTTACTTCCGCCTTTTCCTTTCATTGAGTAAAATGACGTCATTGTTCTGTGAGCACATGGCTCTATTATGATATTGATGCATTCTCAGGGAGGGCTCTTAAATTCTATAAGTAAAAGTATACTTACCGCATTTAACTCAACTTAGTGTGATGTAAGGGGATAATAATAATATCAAAGTGCTGTAAGCTCTACATAATTTGTTACTTTTCTTAATGCAATAGGAAGGCTTCAGACTCCATGTTTTTAGAACAAGATCGCAAGTTTTATACAGAATACTATCAGTACACATTTATGTGATCAATAGGGTGCACACAAAAGTTTGTCACCACAACCTCCTCCTCCACCATAATCACCACAAAATAGTTGAACAGTCCACAGCCTCTTCAATACTAACTACTATTCCGTTCGTAGAACAGACATTTGGGGTCCCAGTGGCGCAGAGGTACAGTTCTTGCCTCTGAAGCGAAAGATACCGAGTTCGATTCCCAGCAACGACAATGTCGGGTATTTTTCTCCTTGAAACTCTGTGAAAACCTATATGCCACTCCCCTGATCTTATCCAGGAAGGTGGGATTAAAGAACTTAGTCCTATCAGAGATGGACGATAAACTCGGAGGTCCCGTGTGCATGTTAAAAAAGAACCCTTGGCAGTTTAAAGTCGATAAGAAAGAGTAGGCCGCTGTCCGGGCAAAATTAATTCCTACCACAAAGGTCACAGTGGGTTGATCACCTGCTTGGCTTCATATCTTGATCCACAAAAATCCAGCCTCATTGTGCTGGCCCTACACTGTAGTAATGATAAAAAGGAACTGGATAAGAAAGGAGAAAGAGAACAGACATTTTCTAGTTTATTTAATGCCATAATCATTGTTTATTCTAAGGGCCCAGGATGGGAGTACGAGACCAAGTTACCAGATTGGGCACGTGATGACTGGGCTGATGAAGAACAATTTCTGTTGGAACCGACAATGAAGAATGATGCATGACTTGACTTAAGTCTTCTCTTTACCAAACAAATCTTGAGAACACAAGCATTTCAACCTCTTGTTTTTTTTATTGTATAAATTGAAATAAATGACATTGCTCTCCTCACAACATTCACTCATTTTTTGCATTTTCTTTGCGTAGTGTATGCAAACAATGCAGTATTTTTTTTGTGATAAAATATCAGGTCATGGTTTCAGAAACTTAGCTCACCTGTTTAACGATGGCATCGGGGGGAAAGTTGTATGGTTATCTCCTCAGATTGTTAATTCCCCCAATAGAAATGGAAGCAAAGCTAACAACTGTTCACACTGCTAGTCTGCACTATTTTGTCTTTTCATCACTAAAAAAAAGAAATCATAGCACTTATATATATCCTTCTCAACTCCATGAGGAGTATACAGTGCGAGCTGCCTGTTAGGCGCTTCAGCACTAGCATTCTGACAAGATCGTTCGCTGCCCTCGGCCGGGTACTCATTTACACTTGAGTCGAGTGAGGTAAGCAGTCAAGTGCCTTACCTAAGGGCACAGCGCCTGAGTGGTCACCCGTCCAGACACTGATCATGATCAATGTAGCTTGACCACGCTGACCGGTTCAGCGTGCTACCCACTCGACCACTGCCTTATATAATTATTGGTTCTTAGTTTGAAGTTTTACACTCTTTTCAACACAGAAAGATCATATCAAAGACGGTTCAACAGAACTTTAGAAGATTCCATCTGAATTTTCCCGGGCAGAGCCATGGGAAAAAAATCCTGCAGCAGGACTCAACTTTACCATTGTGCTAGGGATGCCCCCTTCCATAATTTACAAGCTACAGTAAAACCTTGTTATACCGTCTACTGTGGAACAAAGTGAAAGCTGACGTTATAACGAAAATAATGTAAAACAAGGATCAGTAGTTTACCAATACTGGACTATGTAATGACAGAAATTAAGCAGTTAGCCCCCTTATTCGTCTCAATTGGATAATAACCCCTTGTTTCATGAAGCAACTTATCGTTTTGTGTTATTGAACTTTGAGTGACCCACCGCTGAAGAGTTTGTGGCTTGTGGGTGGGAGTGGATTTCATGCAGGCGGTATAACGAGAGATATTTAGATTACTTTATTCACGAATGTAAATGATGAATTATTGGGGGATGGTGGAATAATGGTTATTTCAGTTTTTGTATTGTATCCGTTCCGTATCACAGCGAAAAGCAGGCGGTGTGCGGGAATGGCGGTTTAGAGGGAGGCGGAATAACAGGGTTTTACTGTACATATTATAATTACAAGCTTGGGTGTCTGTCTTTAGTTTAATCAAGTTCCTTTAACTTGTTTGTTTATTGCTGTTTTAGGGGTCATTAGTGCTTGAGAAAAAGTAAGACAAGGGGGACGACACATAGTTCATAGATAGAACAGAAGTAGATTCCAGTCGGTCCCTATCCCGGTCGGAGGTGACCGAAAGTTTCACTCAGGCAGCCCCTGCAGAAGGGATATACTCAATTCGTAAAATATACTGTATTAATGAATACTATACTATAAAGAGATATGATTTACACAAGTTGTAACAGAAACTTGGATATAACAGTGACAAATCAAATCCGTTTTACATCTCTATAAGTTTAAGTAGCAAGAATATGTGCTATAGCAGTGCTCGATTATTAGTGCAAACTCAGCTGTAACGGGGATTCCACCGCTTGTAAAGTTGCAATCCACCTAAGCTCAATACACACACACACACCCCCTATTCGCAAAGACGCAATTGTCATTGTCCTTGGGGTTAGGGCAAGAGGAGGGGATGGCTGGATTAGCATGCGGTGTGGCTATTGCTGGCTAGACAGTGACAGAGTGACTGCGCGTGGTGAGCGCATCTTAAAGGCTCAAATCAAAACTAGGTAGTCTCCCATAATTTTGGACATAACAGGACTTGCTTATAACAGGGAAAACCTGCTGGTCCCATCAGTCCTGGTTTATATCCAAGTTTGACTGTATTATTTTATCAAAGTCAAAGGAGGAACCTCACACTGGTCCCTTCAAATACTTAAACTGGGATTCTTTTGTGAAGTGAGTGAGGCAAACATAAATGAACACCATATCTGAGGATGAAGTGTTGAAAACTGAGACTCGATCACATGAACTGTAGAACAAGAAATCCAATCACTCAAACTATAATGAGTCTAATTAAATTGTTTTAGAACTTCGGAAGTTAAAATTGAATTTCTCTATTATTATAATGCCTCTCGGATTCACTCAATGGTGTGTCACAGGAAGAACTAGACATGCCCAAATGAAAAGGTTAAATTTGGTTGAAACAGAAAAAAAGTGACAGGTCTGGTTTTTCCTCTGATACTGATACTATACCAACATTACATAGACACATCCATAAGAAGTTTGGATGTTCTGAACTATAAATTACAACGACACATTTGCAACAACAAAGTCATTGAAGATAAGATTAAGACGTTTATTCTGAACTTTATTGCATGGAAATAGAAAAATTGGAAGTTTTTCATAAAAGTTGACATTAATCTCTAGAGAAACTTGTTATCAAGTATCCAATATATCAAATTCATTTTGTACATTTGTATGGAATCAAATCAGGAACATTAAATAATAAAACACAGAAGAGTGAAAATAAAAATAAGTATGCAGTGAAAAGACTAACCAAAAAAACAACCTTCCTTCCTAACTTGTGAGAGGCCCATGCCCAACAAAATAGGCTATTGAGGTTTGCCACACCTTTATCATATATAGTAATTCCTAATTGAATTTATAAATAGACTCTTTCATTTTTATAATATAGTCATTCTTAATTTAATTTATAAATAAACTCTTTAACATTGTCAACAAAAAGTGGAAGTAGTTAAAACGGTGATAAGATTATGATAATAAGTAATGAAGGAAATTCCTCACAAACTGTCCATGCAATTACCAAAGTCCCAATGATTAAATGAAAAAAATTGGTAGCGCTCTGCCTTTTAAAAATATTCCCGACCTTCCCTATTTAACCCTTAAGTTCACTTTGGTATTAATTTATCACAATTTATCGTAGGGGCAAATTTTGGTATGTCCCTAGAAAACAATACAA
This sequence comes from Tritonia tetraquetra, assembly GCA_030265355.1. Lineage (NCBI taxonomy): Eukaryota > Metazoa > Mollusca > Gastropoda > Nudibranchia > Tritoniidae > Tritonia > Tritonia tetraquetra. The sequence continues at coordinate 5,391 of JARBEQ010042233.1, read as the reverse complement.
TCAAGATGAAAGGATTACTTAATTCAACTCTGAACAAACAATTCAATGTATAATATTTCAAGACTTTATCAACTGAAAGTGAAAGGAAAAAAAACAACTAAGTGCTAGAGTAAACAAGCTCACTTTTTGAGGGTCGACAAAATTTTCCTTTGAGGAGACGTTGAATCTGATTAATTCCACACAAAGGTCAATATTGCATAGCCAGGCGATACATGATGGTTACAGATTCAATAACATGGAACAGACCTTAGTAAAGTGAGAGAAATTTTTAAAAATGAAAGTAGACCAAGGAAAATCTGTGACCAGCCATGAAATTGATTTCTGCGGACTGGCGATGAGGACCGAGGAAAATGATCCTCACTGGTTAATACCCCTCAAAATTTCAAGAAAAAATCATTATTTACTATCACTAGTAAATCATCACACCACACACTCACATCACTTTATACACACCACTAAAGCAGCACAACAATATTGCAGTCTTTACACACACACACACAACACTAAAGCAGGACAGCAACATTGTACACTGTCTTTTCACACACACTACTGAAATAGCACAACAATATTGTAGTCTTTACACACACACACCACTAAAGCAGGACAGCAACATTGTACACTGTCTTTACACACACACACACACACACACACTACTGAAATAGCACAACAATATTGTTGTAGTCTTCACACACACCCATACACTTTCACCTAAACAATGAGTGCTGCCTGATTTGAAGACAATTAGATGAATAACACATGTTGAAATGACAATCTGAGTTATGAAAAAAGGTTAGTAAAAATTGACAATAAAAATTGTATTGACATGAAAACTGTACACTTGGGAGCTGTAATGCACAAGGCCAATTCTTGTTAGTCTTCAGAAGTGCTAAAAAAGATAGAAATGCAACATTTATAACTAACTCTATATGAAATCCATATATTTCTAAAACTGCAACCCTTTCAATCTCACAATACAGTCGGTAACCGTGTATTTTTCCAATAGTTGTGGCATGTTTACAGTGTCACTAAACACATCAAATCTAATGCTATGGTCATTCTTGTTACCTCTGTCGTTTGTTTACACATTCCTAACATTCATCAGTTATTCACTGGCAGCAGGTGTCCACCAAAGTCCAAGGTAAAAAAATCTTACCACTTTTTCAAGAAAGAAAGCGTCATACAATGGTTATATATATAACATTCATGGAAAACTCCCAACATGAACCCACAATAGCATAATTCATAACTTTTCCAGAAAAGAAAACCAAGACTCATTGTGTGACACAAAGCAATGTCACACATCCCAGAGGTTATCAGCAAAATGTACCAACTTTCACCATAGTGTCTTAGTCTTTTCTTAATTACTAGACTAGGCAATAAATGAGAAAGACTTTACACATATTAACATGCTGTGAATACAGAAATTGAAGCCTTCCTCGTCTCCATTTTACACATGCATACAATTTTGGTTTCGCATTTTTCTGATTTATTTTCATTTTTTCCTACTACGAAAGATAATATCTTGATCTAGAGTAAATCCACATCATAGAGCGGGCCCTACACTGTAATGGTAAGTTAGGGAACTGGATAAGAAAGAAGAAGAAAGCTAAAAACCCCAAACGTGGTGGACACCCTACTGTAAAACTACAGTCTGTATTAGAAGACAATGACGTAGACCTTTCTATGCCGCCTGTTTTTCACTCTATATGTATATATCCCTTTGGAGTGCCAGCTGTTTTTGTGGAAAACACACAAAATAATTCATATGCGCTAGAGATGACCTAATTTACAGCATCTTATCTTAACACTTTAGTGTCTCTTGGCACATAATTGCGAGATAATGGCAGTTTACACGCACTGGTCACTCGTCACATTAATGAGACACCGCCCCATAGTAACAAAGAAAACAACGAGAGACAAAAAGAGGTTATCTTTCCGTGCACATGTACAGTTGCTATGTCTATCTCTCGTTTTCGCTCGATTTGAGTGATTTTTCTCATTTTGACCAGTATTTTTCAGTGATCTCGGGCACCATTCCAGGCCAAGTCGGTCATCTTTTATCAGACCTGTAAATGACCATATCCAAAATTGTCTGAACTTTTCGGCAAACAGCAGAAATGGTAAATAGTAATAGTCTAACTGAAAATTGCACGAAAATAAGATCATTTCGGGGTATGAAATCATACAATTGTATGAACACATACATGTCTGTTCTATCTTGATTTCACTTTGAATTACTGAATAATTTCATTTCATTCATGCGCTAGTCTAATAGACAAACTTCTGATCGGGTCAACACATTTCTCTGCAGTCTGTTTGGATGATTCAAAGCATATTTATTAATCTTTTCTTTTTTGAGATTCCTGTAGATGGTGGAAATTTGGTAATTTACCCTCTCATTTCTCTATTTCAAGCAATTACAACAGGCCAGAACAAAATTACAGACCTGCCACACTACCAAAACGGAAAATCAGAATAGAAATGACAAAAAACCCAACAAATTAATGTCTATTCATTAAAAAATATAGGTTTGGAATCTGTCACCAAATTACACTTTTTAATAGTATTGAACTCACAGAATACTTTGTAAATAGGCAGATAGTATTGTTTGTTAAACAAAAATGATGCCGTAAATCATCCTAGCATCAATACAACTATACTACTACAGTTCGCATACATTAATAAATAATACAGCTTTCCTTTCTCTCCTAACGATAAAAAGTTCCAATACATCCAGTAAATCTGTGATTTGGAAGAAAAAATAAGTTCTGCTAATGGACCTGATGATAGGGGTCTGAATTTTACTAAAATCGCAATTAACTACATTTTTTTGGTTTCCAATTGATTCAGAATAGTTGATGGGTCCATGTGTAATACAGCCGCGAAAGGATCCATGGACGGTCCTCTTGGTCACATGAAATTCAGGGGTCATTGCAGAATACGCAGACCTGCCAACCCTAAACAAAGTAAAAACAGGACAAGACTATGAGAAAAAAACAGGACAGTAATAGAAAGAAAGAGGAAAAACTATTGCGAAAAAACCCCCCAGGATTATTTCATAAAAACGGTGAAAACTACACAGGACTTGGCAGATCCGAATAAGGGATATCTTACGTTGACAGGATCACATAATCGTTGATTGCTTCGCTGGACAATTCCATGAAATGCGGGAAGATAGGCATCTCTGAAATCTAAATGCTTGAATATGGTTAGAAATATTATTATCAAAGAGACAATACACACCTTCCTCCATCTGCCTCTTGGTCGTCTTTTGATGAGGAAGAAGCTGATGATGATGACTGGGAAGATGACGAGGATGTTGAAGATGATGATGACAAAGAGGGTTTATTCAGGAATGAATCAATTCCTTTCTGCCATTTTGGTGTCGGCCTCTGTACAAGTGGGGCTAGACTTCTACTTTTCTTGCCTACAAAAGAAAAATAAATAACTAGATTAAGATTTTATAATATTAATTTTAAAAAAGTAAAAAACAACAAAAGCAAACCCAAGATGGGAATCTCTAAAATTAAAACGTCTAGAAAACGGGGCCGCTGCATCCAGAAGGAAGTGATACATGGGTGACAGTTCAGCAGTTAAAAAAAACCCTGTAAGGTATAGGTAGCCAACCAAAAAAACCCCAGCAAGAATCACGGAAAACACATTTTTATCAGGGAAAATCAAGTAATTTTCGTTGGGAGAGTTTGTGGGACCCTTGGAGGGGGGAGATGACTTGGTTGGCTAATTGGAAAGGTGATCCGGACCCTAAAAAAATCCCCATGGACAGGCTGTAACTTCATGACCGCTTGGCTGTCAGCTCACATTTTTACATCAAAACAAAGAAGAATCATTAAGGAAGAGGTGTGACAAACAGCAACGTTAACAGTTCTATTTTGCGACCGCCGTGTAAATTTTGTCTACTCTTTAGCAGGAGGAATCATCATGAAAACAAGACAAGTTGTCAATTAAGTCTTAGTTTCGCCTTAAATCGACGCATGAGAACAAAATGTATGTCATTAAGAAGGGAAATCACCCTGGAAACGGGACGTTTTCCAATATAAATATTTTGTTGTGGTTCCAATGACCCGAGGGTAGATGCAGCCGATATGAGTGTGAATCGTGTACAGAAAAATTTCCTTGTCCTATGGATCAAAATTCCTGTTCTGGACCAGCAGATTTTATTTTTAAACCTGAGTTTTAATTATGGGTTGTATTATCAGTGACTGCATGCAATTCAATTCTGTAATCAAAACAACTCGCCTTCTACTAGTTCTAGTGAAAAAACAAACACACCAAAACTCGACATACTAAATTCAAATATATCATTAATCAAAATCCTTTCTTATGAGCTCAATGAGGCGGATTTACTCTGGATCAAGATATCAGGCCAAGCCGGTGATCAGCCCACTGTGACTTTTTTGTGGTAGGAATTCTCTTTTCAATTTCCAACTGCCAAGGGTTCTTTAACTTGCACAAATGACCTTCAAATTTATTGTCCATCTCCGATAGGACTAGGTTCTTGATCCCACCTACCTGAATAGGATCAGGGGAGTGGCAAATATGTTAATACCAAGCTTTATGAAGAAATACAATACCTGTTGCTGCTGGGATTCGAACCAGGTAACCTTCGCTTCAAAGGCCAGAACCATACCTCTGAGCCACTGGGACCCCTGCAAAATCCTATGCAGCCAATATGCTGTCCCCATCCATAAGTCTTCCCAATTACAAAATTACAATTACCTGAACCTGATGACTTCCTCCCACTACTGGAACCTGAACTGGACGAGCCAAGACTCTTTCTGGGAGCAGAACCACCAACAGCTGTGAAAAATAATTTTTGAAATATTTCAGACTATGATATTAATAAAGAGAAACCTAATAATAAGTGCTAATAGGGGAAAAAAACTAACAAATAAACCCATGATAAAAAGAATGATCAACAAACAGCACTTTAAATCCTGATTCTGACTGGGAAAAATTATCTTGGTAAAGCCCAAGAGTGGCACACAAAAGGGATTCATTTCGCCTAGACTTCTGCCGATACATCATTCCTAAAAATAGAATGGCATGTGTACATGATATCCAAGTTTTTTTACCATGAGGGTTTAAAGTTTAATGCAAACTTTACAAGCACATCAATAAACACAAAAATTTAGGGAAAGAGTTGCATGAATCATGTTTTCATTCAAACTCATTCCCGGTTTAAAGTTGTTAAGTTTTACACCCTTGGCTCCACATTTTTTGTCATATCAAAGACAGGACCTGTCTACATATCTCCGATAGGACTTGGTTCCGTTGGAATCATCAGAGTCAGAACAGAGGCGTCAGTGGCTGAGTGGTTAACACAACTCGACAGGAGTTGGGGTCAAGCAACGGTGAACGAGGTGACGTATT
>JARBEQ010042122.1:0-15293 GCA_030265355.1 Tritonia tetraquetra | reverse complement strand
ACCGTGTGAAGGCTTCACTGAATGTCTGATGGTCTTGGACAGTTTGTTCATATCGTTTCAGGAGATCCTGCACAAATGAATTATTTCACACAAATGGAATATTTCAAAACATATCATAAATAAAAAGTAATAACATGACACTTTCGGATGCTAAAAGCACATATAACATAATGCTGAAAGCATTTAAAACATTTTATTGATAAAATTCACCCTACAAATGCTATAAATCATTGTTACTGTAGCTAATGTGTAAGCTTATTTATCACCTGTATATCGTAAATTCTTTAATCATGGCATTTCCAGTCTGTTCAGCCCAGAATATTGTAGAGGGTGTTGGCAGCGTTACAGCCAACATTAAAGAAATGATTGAACATGATAGAAAACCAACGCTACAAGTACAAACATCCACCAACCTTTGAAAGAGTGATAAGAGCAGAGTATCTGGAACTGAGCTGTGTGAGTTGGGTGGAGACTCTACCATCCGTGGATGACTGCATCAGGATCTGGGCCTGTTCTGCTAGGCTGTCAAAGGACTCTTGGTGCTTCAGCACTTCATTGTGACATTTCTACAACACAACATAGACAAGTTGTAATCAGTCACAAATGGATTCATTTCTACAACGACAAAATTACCTTCAATACTATGTAGGAGAGTAATTCATTTCTTGTTACCATACAATACAAACACTTAAACAACACACGTCCAGACAATTTCAATCAAGACTAAAACACTACAAACAAAGAACAAATTCTGTATCATTAAGGCTATCATCACCAATAAACATAAATGTTTAAAGCAACACATCACAACGTACAGTCACAGGCAAACTAACGATCAATGCTTTTGGGAAATCCTTTTACATCTGATGATGAAAAGTTGAGATGATTCTTTTTAATTCATAAAAGTTGTATTTTACAAGCATATCTTAAGGAACTACCAACATTTATCCTTAATCTGACATGATGAAATAGAGAAATCACCTTGTGTTTGTTGTATTGGGCAACTTTTTGTTCCAAGGAGGCCTTGAGATCTGAGTCAGCCTTCATTTCATTCTCTGTGTCTTTGATCCAGTGACTCAACACTTCATAGAATTCCTCATAGCCAGTCCATTGGTCTCCAAGAGTTGCTACAGACAATTAAAAAAACAAACCATAGTCATTTACCTCTTGCTTTCTTCCCTTTTTGTGATAATCATTGATAAGTAATAGCCTAAATTAAAAACATCTATTACATATATCAGGCCATGATAGAGAGAATGTTTCAAACTCAGACCATAGCCCTATATATACTTATTACTCACTTTACTATGTTTTAATGTAAGTGCGACTGTGCCTAGTGTGTGAGCTATAATGAAACATTGATGAGGCATATATATGTGCAACTTCTATTTGTGTATCATGTGACAATTTAACAACTACAAGAATAGAAAAAAGGCTTTGGAGTGTGTTGTAACGAAATTTCAAAGTCAAGTGTGTTCAATTGTTCTATGTAGCACCAAATCAAATCTCCTCAACGGATTTTTATAAAGTTCTATATTATCAGTATTGTTAATTCCACTCTTGGTCTCACCCAGTGTGTGTTTGATATCATTGAGATCCGAGTCAAATCCTTCATAGTCAGACGTGAGCATGGTCAGTTCCTCATGGATGAGTTCCTGGCCTTGAGTAGATGTTTGGGGAATGACTACATTGCCCTTCTGCTGGGCTTCTTCCAGTTTCTTCTTGCCTCCATCCATAGTGTTGGCAATTTCCTATTAACAGTAACAACAATATATATATATATATATATAAACAAAACACGTTATAATAGAAGACATCTTGTGATGACTTCTTTTGACAAAATAACAACCAAAGCCATTCATAGAATTCAAATCCAACTCTACAAACTGTATATGAAGTACATCTAAGCCTTACTCCTTTCAACTGTAATGGTACAACCCACCTCTACTTTGTGTTGCTGGGCTTCTATGGCGTGTCTATCACCCCTCACATCACTACACATGCCAAGCTTGTCCATGGCGGCCCCTAGCCAATCAGACGCCTCCATATATTTATCTCGATAGATCTGGTGGTCTCGCACATTCTTCTCACAGGCCTCATTCAAATTCTGAAAATAAAAACAAACGACATTTAATCTTTATATTTCACATAAAGATTTCTTTATATTCACTAGTAGAAAAATCTAAATCAAACATAAAGCATTTATTCAAACAACATTTAACAAGGCTAAAAAACAATTCTCTTCAGTTTTGAAACCTCCAATAATTTTTATTTTGTTTTCACATTAAAAGCTATGTGAAGTTGGAACATGAAGGAAAACTATAGAAATGCATCACATATTTTTTTGCTTAGAGATAAAATCAGTCAATCTATTCTTTACATACAATGAAGACCAGACAGTGGCCAAATAAGGTTTGACAACTCAAAATAGTTTTTAAACTTCTATATTGAAGTGGAAAGGTCAGTTTTATATGAAGAAAAGTTTCATCATCCATGGAAAAAGTAAGAAAAAGTATTAATAAATAAATAAATAAATGAATGCTGTAAGCACATACCTTGGCCTTCTTCACCAGCTTGTCATAGCGGTCAACAACATTGGTAATTTGGGAGCTCAAATTTCCATCACGACTGGTTTTCTTCAGTAAAAGAGCCTTCTCATTCAGACTGTCAATGGTGCTCTGTTGGCTGGAGATATTCAGCTGTAAAACCTGCAACGAGAAGAAAGGATGGAGACATTTACCCCTTATCAAGTCAACTCTTCATTCAGCCACATTATTTCAGAGTTAGGTTTCGAATTGGTGTCCAGGCCCAAAGTAAAATGAAGACATTCACATACCAACCCCATCCAAGAAAGGTATAAATATTCAAATATGCACAGAGCCTATAAAATGCCCTGAACAGCTTAATATACAGCATGGAGTTATCAAGGACAATTCAGAGCTTAGAGTTTTAGGACCTTTTTGACACAGCAAGGCAACTTCAAATCAGACAAGGATGATGGCACATAGGCACAGACTGAGAGAATACATTGTGGTGCCAGAATTAAGATGATGATAATTTAAGGGACGTGATTGTCTAAAGATGTCACAACAAAGGGGAAAATAAGAAAGATAAATCTGTATATGAACAAGTGAAGCAACAGCCACAAAAAAATCTATTCACTTTCTTGACAAGGGACATTCTATTTAGATCTAAACTCACCTTGACCCTCTCCAGTTGCAGCTTTTTCTCTTGCAAGGTGTTCTGCATCTGGGAGTCTGAGTCCACTTGATTCTCCAGTTCTTTGAGCCATCGCTGTAGCTGCTCCACACTGTCGTCGTACACAGTCCATTGAGCCAGGGTGCTGTCTAGCTGTGTCTTGGCATCATTCAAACTGGCAGACAGACCATCAAATTCTTGTTGCAGCGTTTGCATGTCTCGTCGTATGTTGTCTCGTCCGCTGACAGAGGTGTTGGGTAGCACGATTTGAAGGTTGTCCAAGGCAATCTGTAGCATGTGCAAACCTTCCTCCTTTTCATTCAGGAGCTCCTGGAAAGACCAGATAAATTCTTCTTTCAATTTCATCATACCATAATCACCAAATCTACTTTCACTTATCTCTTCATTTACTTCCTTAAACCACCTTTGATATATAACCCTCTGTGTTGAAAAGGGCGTAACACTAAACATTTAAGAAATATCTATTTTTTGCCTCCTTAGTTCTCCATACAATAATTATATAATAAATCAATTTCTAGTTTACAATACTGTCAAGTTTGATAAGGCCATAAGGAGAAATAAATAGGGAGGGAAAGAAGGAAGAAAGAAAGAAAGAAAAAAAGAAAGAAAGAAAGAAAGAAGGAAGGAAGAAAGAAAGAAAGAAAGAAAAAAAGAAAGAAAGAAAAAAAGAAAGAAAGAAGGAAAGAAAGAAAGAAAGAAAGACCCTTTCCTTCCTCACCATGGAGTAGTAATAAATAACCTCGGCATTGCCTACCTGCACTGTGGACAGCCTTTCCTGGACTGAAGCCTTGTTTCCACTAGTATCCACCATGTGGGCTACTTTTCCCTTCATCTGGCCCACCCAGGCCCTACACTGGTCAAAGGATTGGATATAGGCTTGGTGGTCCAGTACATATTGTTCCCAGCGGCGACAAAGTTCCTGAAACATTTCACCAAAACAATTCAGAAAATGTATTTCACATTCAAATAATTCTCAACCTTCCAGAACAGGCTATACTAGTTTTACCCAATGATTCTAATAAATTTATCAAACAAAAAAACATCTTTAAATTCTCATTAGACTAAAGTAATACTAGCAATTACACTGCTGTCTGTAGATAGATAGTAGATAAAGCTATTACTATTTTCTTAGTTTAATCCCTAACAATTGCATTCCAAAATAAACAAAAGAATAATTGTGCTTATCATCTTTTGTATAATAAAACCATAGCACACTAGATTATATATATCACAATAATTTAAAATAGGGGCTGCTGGACGTTATGAAACAAACAGTAGAAGAATGAATGAAAGTGTAAAAACTTTTAAAGGGAAAAAAAATCTTTTTAAAGTTTTTACATTTTCACTTCTTCTTTGACACCAAGTAGATTATCACTAACTCCCATACCTTGATATTGATGGTAGCTGTCTGGTGTTTGGTGGTCAATTGAGATGCCTGGCTGACCACCCTGGAGTCTGCTGAGACTCGAACCAAATCCTGGGCAGCATCACTTAGAGAGTCTAGATCATCTTGGTGGCTGGCCACTTCCGTCTGCAAAGCCTGTCAAAGAGATATGAGAGATTTAGTGTTGTTCCCTTTCCATAACTATGAGATGCATCCCTTCCTAAATGCTTTTCATCAATTTGGTTCCACAGAGGCAATTCAAAACAGTTATTTATTATTACCATGATCATTTCAGTCACCATATGAACAAATATTCACTAAAAACTACAAAATTTAAACGTGGGAATGCTACCTTTGAAAGAGACCCAAATTTAAAATTCACTGTTTGTAACAATATCCATTCCTAAGATATCCTCATTAAAACTGTTTTCTTCTTCTTCTTCAGTTAATTTGCAGATCACCTCTGGTGTATTGTCGCAAAATGAAATACATAATACAAGTCATCTAAACATGAAAAAACTTAACAAAAGTCACAAGGGCTCGCTCATTGTGTGACCATCTTCAAACTGTTTTTCTATCCTTCACAAGTTGATGAATAATGTGATAGTTTATTTTTCACCTTGTTATTCCAGCCATTACAATAATGCACAGATGGGACATTCATTGTTAAAGGATGTGAGGAATTATAAAATAAAATATGGACACTGAACACAACAGGATAATGGGGAATTTGTAAAATTGAAAATATTTGAGTGATGAAAATACCTTGAGTTTGTCCAGCTGTGCTTGTTTTTCTTGGAGAGTAGCCTTGAGGTCCATGTCCCGTAAACGTCCTTCAATATCCCTCAGCCACGCTGCACAGCGCTCATGCCAAGTCTCGAAGCTCTTCCATTGGTCCATGCATGATTCAAGGTCACTCTTGGTCTGGTGGTAAAACAAACAGCTTAAAACAATTGCGAATGCACTTTTTCACCATCAAAAAAGATTTCCGTCTATGAATGATTGTTGACTTGTATTTTTTCAGTCAAGTTAACATTTCATCATCATTGGGTTTTTTTCACCTTATATACATTCGTCCATAAGTATCCTGTGAATCAAAGAAAAAATCAATTGAGGAACAGAAGTTGTTTAAGACCATCTTCCCATGCCCCTTTGCTGAGCCTCACCTTTGCCAAGGCCATGATGAAGGCTTCCCAGTCTGCCTTCAAAGCCTCAGTGTCCCTCACAACAATATCCTTGCCCTGGGGTGCTGTGTTGGGTAAGACTTTCTGGGACAGTTCTAGAACATTCTTCACCTTGGGTTCTCCTTCCATCTTGGTGGCAAGGATGTCCTGAAAGGAAATGGATCAATGGACACAAGTTACCAATCAATTCAATTGTATAAAATACAACTTGTACCTTAATCTATTCGCAATAGCCTAATTATTAATAAATCACAACAGCAAATTATTCATAACCAAGCAAATTTTAAAAGGAGTGTGCACAGTTCATCACATGATTCAAAATGAAATAAAAGGAATAACTTTTTGATGGAATTATAATACATTTTCATTTGAAATTGTTCGAAACAACAAATCCTCTTGTCCTTGTTCATTCTTATTAATTATTTCCTGACTCTACCTATATTTCAGGTAAAACAGTAGGCTTTAGTCCTGTGTTTATCCTACAAAATAAAATGGCAATTCAAAACAAACAAACAAAAAACAATTATTTAAAAAAAACAACAACTTATTTGTGCATCAAATCTCAACACACTGTGCTTCATATAATATTATGTGTAAAAACATGTAAGGCAGTCATTTAATCACACATCATTTTCAACCTCCAAAACACGTTGCTCATTAAAGATCATTTGAGATACTCCCTTCCTAAGTTCAATTAAAAACATCATTAACTGTAGGACGTTTTACATTAAAAATAATTTACAAAAAAATATCTAAGATTCTAAAACTACTTTTTTAAAAACTATGACACTTCTAAAGAAAACCAAGTTGTAATACAACAACATGGAAATATTGAATCTGTGTTCCAATAACTTCACCCATTCTTAACCTTGATTTGAATGACACGCCACAGACATTAGCTTGCTGTACAGCATCATAACCATGACACTGGGTCAATTTGACACTAATAATAATAATAATAATAATATGTACATTTATATTGAGCCTTCCCTCGTAAGAGCTCAAGGCGCATTACAATAGCAATATAAACACAGTACATGTACAATTTATTATTTTTTGGTTTTGTTCCAACAATCATAACTTCGGTTTTACTCTCATTTAATTTCAACTTATTGGATGACATCCAGAGAATTGGCATATCAAAATCTATTAAGTGTTGTAACGGTTGTGCCAGGGTGAAGTGGAACCTGAAAGTTTTCAATTTGTTTTGGTTTTTTTGTTGTTTTAGGGCTCTATCGACACAGGTAGGTCATTTCAGTTATTCCATACAGTGTTTAGCCTTGTTTACAATGACAGCTAACCATTTCTTATCCTGCTTGTTCTATTATGGCATGGAACAGTAAACCACACCAAAGACTAAATGCTTCTCAAACCGTAATGTTTTTTCAATGTGGATTCCGTAATGTTGGCAATATCAAATCTAACCAAGGATGATCAAAGTTTTAGTAGCAGTAATAGTGGTGTCAGAGAGAAGATAGGAATTAGTGTCCATGGGAAAAAAAATTGCTTTGGTTCATTGTTTGCTGTTTGATAAAACCCTGTTTCAAGTTTTAGACTTCTTTAAAAGATGTGTGTTTTAACAACCATCTTATCTTGCTCATGGTTAGTTCATGATTTACTGAAAGACAACAATACTTATATGACCACAGAATTAAGTCTTGTTGCTGAATTTCTATTGCAAGGTAAGAAAAAAAATGTTATTTTTATTTATCATTGGTTATTGATCCTTAAATGTTAATTACAACACAAAAAAATTGTTTTAACATTGGCAAATAGTCTAGTTTGATGCCAAATTTTCTTTTGAACATGCACACAAAAAATACTAGTAAAAAATGATGTATAAACTTTTCTAATCTTTCTCCACTATTTACAATAAATCCTTGCTAAAGTAGAGAACCCCAAATAGGAACTAAGAAATAAATGAAAAAATCAACAGAAATAATATTAGCATCATGACTAGATATATGCATCTTTATGTTGGGTGCATAAAACAATAAATCTGTCAGAAAGCAGAATTTCATTTCATGTCAACCACCACACAGCAAAACCAGAAATACTACAAAGTAAAGATTTCAAAAAGGAATCCTAGATGAGCTCAATCAAACGATGTCAAAACTTCTTTCTTTAGTATCAATCACAGCAAAAACAAAAGGCCTAAAGTCCATCTAAAATTTGTTCCCAGTATCTCTACAAAGCACAAACTCCATAATACACTAAACCGAAGAAATCAACAACTCACAAAGAAGCTAATTCCCCCTAAATCTTGGTTTCTCCTCTGTGTAAGATGTATAGTATATTGATAATTAACTTTTTAGCGATAGTAGGTTTAGGGAGGAAATACAAGACAAAAAACATAGACAAACAAAATGTGGCAAAATCTAAAAAAACATCTCAACACTGGCCAGTGGAAAATCATAATAGTTAAAAAGTTTTACACCCTCAGAAAGGTCATTTCAAAGGCTCATATTAAAACAACCATTTCTGATAGAACACGAAGATCAAATGTGAAGCTAACGCCAAGGAACACTTGAAGGCTCTGAGAGATTCAGAGTTTTAAAATTCTACTTCCATCAGGATTCAAATCCCTGAGTAATGCAATGAGAATCATGCCTGGTGTTCACTCAGCCACCTGATATTAGTGATACCAGTAATACATGGTCAAGTCATGGAGGGAAGGGGAGTATATATGTGTGGTAAGTTGAGGGCTATGTTTTCATGATCAATTTGACACCATGCTGAGAAAAAACATATCTTCCTTTCATGACACATTACAACTGTGGTACATATACAACTTATCACTTTGAGTCTTACAGGGAACAAAAAAAAATTATGAGAAAGATTGAAAATAATAGTGTCATAGAAAAAAAAATATACTGAAACAGTAAAATATACAATAAAAAATGGATTGTTGTTTTACATATTATTTTGTATACAATAGAAAGAACAAAGTTGAAATAATAACACGTAAAAGATATCGTATATATCAACCGTGTTTCAGGAGAAATATTGCTAAATGCTAGCATCTGATAATTGAATACAATATATTTAATGTGGCATAGAGATTGATACAGTGAATTAGTAGTAGACTAGGAGGTGTGAACCTGATACATTATAATGTCATCTGTTCATGCAAAGTACAATAGGGTAAATCATCACATCTAATGATATCCAAACATATATATTGTTGAATAGGGGGGTAATTTGGATTCTCTATCTATATAGAAATGATGGAACAAGGGGAATAAAAAAAACAAGGATGAAATTATATCAGGATAAACTATACATTACCATGTTTCTCATTTCAACTGGCTGAAAAGACAGCATTTCTCATTTCAGTATCATGAGTGCTGATCAGTCAATGTCATTTCTGTACGATGGGTACTTAACAGTCTGAGTCATTTCATATCATGAGTACCAAACAGTCGATGTTCTTTCAGTATCATAAGTTCTGATCAGTCAAAAGTCATTTTTGTATCATGAATACTGATCAGTCAAAGTCATTTCTATTCAGGGGTACTAAACAGACGTTTTATTATTGTAAGAGCTGATCAGTCAGTGATTTCATATAATCTCCTATGCAAGGCTACAGTGATAAAAGCCACGTCATTTTGTTGTAAAATTCGAAAGGAAGGATGTGCATGACTGGCAAAACAAATAAATAACAGTAAGATCATTTCAACAAAATCAAAACACTCATGAATAAATAATTTGCCAATACTTTAACAAGCAAAGATACAGCGAGGATATAAATGACAAATATTCAAAGCAAACACATACTAATAAAAAATGGCCAAAAAATAAATGAGAAAAAAATGTTTGGAAAAACACATGACTGCGTGACAAAAGAGAACTATAGAAAATTTCTCCAAAACTTTTTACAACTTGACAAGACAAAGACAACAATTCACTTCTAGGATGATGTTAAGGAAAATGTGTAACAACTTCTACTTCTAAGCAAGTCTAGAAATGACAATGTTGAACCGAGCAGATAAGTCACAAGTGTGAGATTGAATCTAAACCAGAAGAAGCAACTGATTGAAGAAAAGCTTGACTACTAAGGCAATCTATCTATCCTGCCAAAAGAGCTCTGACACTTACACAACGTTGCTGTTATGTTGTAGGATAAAGATAGAAAAGAAAAGACAAACATGTTTCAATACTGTGTTCCATATCGGATGATTTTCAGGCAGTGATTTGGTGAACACAAAAATACAACCATCCATGTGCTGAGTGTGTATGTTTATAGTGACACCACAGATGTGAACACAGGTCACCAATGGCTGTTGTGCTTTCAAACCAAGAGCAATGTTGCAAGAGAATGAGAACGCTTTCTGAGAGGTGTTTCTGGTTAGTTATATTACTTTGCTTTGCTTACTATTGCCAGTATTTGGTAATAAAAGTTATTTTCTTTTTAAAATCTAATACTTGCACAGCTTTTTTTTTAGAAAGCATTTTTAATGACTAGCTAACACAAAGATTAAAATTATATTTTTTCTTTCTGATAAGCATTTAACAGAATTTTCAGCAAGTATTGTTATTAGAGATTATACAAAACACATTATGTCATGTAAGCAGTATCTTTATATGGCGATGGTTTACGATTATCGAAGCATGGTATGGTGTATGTAATGAGAGTTGACTGTATATGGACTATGAAATTATTAAATGACTATAGTCATCAATAATTGATGGAAGATGATTTTTGAGATTCTGGCTTTTTCTGGAGTCAAAAGCCACTCCCAAAATCCATTCACCTCAGATGACAAACGAGCTATATCATTGATGGACCTTTTTCACATCGACATATCACTTTATAATGTAACATTTAGATGTGGGACAAGAGTAAGTCAGAAGTTATCAATTCAAAAATGGTGTAAATTTTGTCTCAGCTTTGAGAAAACATACTAACGTAATTAAAGGAGCACACGTGTATAGTAATTGAGGTTGTCCACCAATGATCTACACAGACTAAAAATGACCATGTCATCTCTGGACATTGCCTAAGTCATGACGTATTATTATGACATACGTAATAATATGACCCTTTATATGATACATATGAAGATGGATGCAGGTTTATGATATGAAAGCCTCCCTTCATTGAGGGAATGAAAATAACATGCTAACATCTATATGTAGGTAAAACCTTCCTACCTGTATCTTATCAAGCCGACTCTGTATGGCATGGCGATCTCCTGAGACATCTGAGCAAGCCGTGAGTTTTTCCCTGACAGAATTGAGCCAGTCGACACAGGAATTGTACATGTCGTTGTATTTCTGATGGTCACTGACAAACGTTTCATATTGGGTTACTCTATCCTGTCAAGACAAAAGGACAAACAATGCTAGAAAAGACACTAGTTATTTATCATCCCCTCTGTCTTGTGTCATCACAAATAAACTGTTAATTAGTTACAAGTTAAAGTAAGCCCCATTTGTAAAATGAATTACCCTCTTAGGCTAAGTATTGTGTTTTCTTTGCCGTTGACTTTCTTAACTTCCGTCCATTCAGATGTTTTCACAGACCTACTTTACGTTAACACACAATGCATCAATAGTGCAAGTTTCAATTTTGCATCTAACATAACCAATATCAGTTGTACATTGTGAACATGGACAAATATTGAAATGGAAACAAATGCTAAAACATGTTTTTCTACTCTTCCCTATGATATATGATAGGAGGGCATTGTAGATCAGCGGCACAGTGTTCGCCCTGTAATCGGAACGATGCGGGTTAAAATCCTACCTGCTGAGATTTTGATTGATTATAAATCCATCATTGAAAAATGCCAAATTTCCAGAAAGGGATGAATAAAGTGTACTTATATGAATCCTTCAGAAGATCCACAATTTTTTCAACATGTCTTACTACTACAAAGCCACACTGCTTTTTACTAATTTGAACATAGCTCTCCATGTCTCTTAATGAAAAAATAAACAAAATGTATAAAAACAAAAAAAAACAGAGTTAAATGTCTGAAAATAGCCCTCCCCTTCCTACCTTGGCAGCTGCACAAAGCTTCTTGTATCTGGTGGCAGACTGTGTGGTGAATTTGGCCAGTTCCTGGTCACTACTACTGGTTTTGACCAGTGTGTTGGCCTTGTCATTGATGCTTTCAATCACCCTTTGGTAAGACAACACATCTTGCTGGAGGGCCTGAACACATACACACACAAAGATAGGATGTCAGAGATGAATAACAATATTTCAAATCTATCAAGCCACTAAGAAATTTAAAAAAATGCTACCTCAAGTATTAACTATCCTGAAAATCACGTTACTTTTTCAATAAATAAATTGGATAGTTCTAATTGCTTTCCATTTTATTTTATTTCAAATCATATATGTTTTGTAAATTCTTATTGTAAATGAAATCTGAAACGTTTTCTCCTGGAATTAGAAGTGAAGACAACACTTAATCCATTTGTTACCTTGTAATTGTGAAATTGAGTTTTCTTCTCCTCCAAAGTGGACCTCAAGGGAGTAGGTCCTTCTAGCTGAGACTCCATTTGTCGTAGCCAGTGTTCCACCTGTCCATAACTCTCATCAAATGAAGTCCATTGGACCAGAGACACTTCCAGCTTCCTTTGAATGGCTGACAGGTCATCAAACAGACTCTCATAGCCTAGCTTCAGTTTACGCAAGTCTTGACGGATTCCTTCACGGCCGTCCGGTGCTGTGCTGGGATAAAGTCTTTCCCCTGCTTCCACGCATTGATTCAGTTTGGCAAAGCCAGCATCTCTCTCACGAACAAGATCCTAATATGACAAAAACACTTGATGAACATGTCGTGTTTTTGATAGTTTTAAAAATTAATTTAAAGTCTACATATTATCTGATTATCATATTCCCACAGCAATTTGGTCTGATTGTTGAGCTTTCTCTCTCTGTGCTATATGAAAATAATGTCACAATCTATAACTTATTCTCTCTATTTAATCAAACACAATGACTTTCACTTTTGATGATGTCTAGCTGTCATTGTTTTCTATCACCCAAAATGTGAAGAAATGAATATTGTCAATGTCTATAAAAGAGATGAAGAAAGAGATCCTAACCTGTACTTTGTCCAGCCTGTCCTCCAATTCAGCCCTGGTTCCCCCCATAGAAGAACACTGGGAGAATTTCTGTTTGGCCTTCTCCAGCCACTGAGTGCTGTCAGCATATTTACTCTTGAACGTCTTGTGGTCATCAACATTTTGTTCACATCTCTTGATCAAGTCCTAGGAAATAACCATACATGTTATAGATGGCATTTAAACCTTTTATTACTCATCTTAAAACGTTCATCAAATGTTTCTATCATTATATCGACAATGAAAGACAGAATTTTTAAATCTAGAAGACAAAAGAATAGCAAGTGAGTTTGGAATTAAAATGTAAACAAATTGTGGCAAAAGAGATATGAATTCATATTCAAACCAATCTTTCAATCATTCCTATGAAAAACAAGGTACTTCATGAATGGAATCATTGTTGATGTTTGAAAGAAAAATCATCCACACTATTAACTATGATGACACAACTCACTTTGCCGGCAGTCAGCAATGCTTGATACCGAGTTGCTATCTGAGACACAAAGTTTCCAACCCTAGTCTCAGAGGTCAGTTGTTGAAGTGTCTGGGCCTCATCTGTAAATTTGTCCATTTCTCGCTGCTGACCTCGGATTTCTTGGACTAATTCCTGTAATATATAATTATAATTTGTTAAATGATTTTCTGTAACACACAAAAATCTTCATTAAAAGTCATAATTAATATCTTTTAAAATTACAAAGAAATGAATGAACAAGGAATAGCCATCATGATTACTGGTAACAAAAATAACACAAAATCTTAGCTGTAAAGGACTATAAGAATAAATCTTCTCTGCTTTGTTGTAACATATTACTCCTATACAAACTCAGAAGCTTTAAAGAAAATCCACAAAGGACAAAAAAATTACAAATGTCCGTTTCCGCAGCAGCTGTTTTAAAGGGTGATAGATGATAGTGATAAATGATGATATAGGGTAAAACAATAATGCCATCAGATCCTAGGATATCCTGAAACACAAATGACAGTGTCATAATACAACATTGATATTCACATCATGCAATATGAAGCAAAATATGTGGGACATTTCACATTAGCAATGGTCAAACTTGAAACTATAATCATGCAAATTCTAAATTAGGTCAATCTTCTTTCTTTTTCTCATTTTCACTTTGGACTACAATCACTCTTTCTTCTTCTTCTCCTCGATCACTACTTTAAGATGACATCAGACTAATTACAATTGAAAAAGTCTTCCATGCTTGAAATGTTAATCTATTGGATCTTTATTGCAAAGACATCCCAGAGAGCAGTATGATTTGTTGCAAGTTTTACCATTAATGATACAACAATGATCAAATAAGAGAGCAAAATGTGAGACAAGACTTTTGAGATTAGTTCTTGGAAACATATTTTCAACACATTTGAACAAATAGAGATTTGAATTTACAATTTCATGTAAATCATAACGACAGAATGCTTTTAGAATTACAAAGAAACGAATGAAGAAGAAATAGCCATCGTGATTACTAGTAAGAGCAATAAGACAAAATCTTAGCTGTAAAGGACTATAAGAATAAATCTGCATTGTTGTATTATATTACTCCTATACAAACACACAATGTGATCAGTGTTAACCAATCAAGACACAGGATGTCAAAAACAATAGAATAGAATGTTGTCAATTTTTACAGCATTTCTAAAACCATTTATATCACAAAACCATTTCCATTCTTTCACAATGAAAATTACTCCTAATATTAAAAGGGATATCAAGAAAGAAAGTTTGAATCTTTTTTTTCCATAATTTTTTCTTCATAGATGCTTTGCTAGTGAAGGAAAATAAATCAAAACTTTCTGTAATAGAAGACAGATGTGACAACATCAGTGAGAGCTTGACAAATTTTAGAAAGCAGTTGACATGCAAGCCAAAGTTGAATGTGAACTACAAGCCTGCTGTCCAAAAACATATCAATGAAACACATATCTGGCAAATTGCTACCTTATGGTTTGTCCCTAACACTTGTATTGAGAAACATGAATATACATGACAAAATGTTTTTGTATATCATCTTCCTCCTTTTCTCCCCTGTTCCCAGAATTCGATCAGACTATGGATAGATGCCATGACAAGAAAGATGTCACTGTCTTTGATAACTAGGAAGATCCATTTCATTGCATGATTTTGGACAACAGAACACAATTGTATGGAACCACAGGTAATCAAAAAGGTGTCATGACAACAATTGAAACAAAACAAAACAAAACAAGGCTCTTTAGACAGATAAAGCAGGTAAAAATTGATCGCAATTGTTTTTTTGGGGGTTTTTTTGCGTTTGGTCAAAGCAATGTACTTTTAAAAAAAAAGCAATTACAACATCAACATGCTGTTAAAAATATAAAACAAATAATGAATGTAATGATAGAGAGAGGGGGGGGGGGGGGTATGGGGGGGGGGGGGGGGGGGG
>JARBEQ010042121.1:6197-20689 GCA_030265355.1 Tritonia tetraquetra | reverse complement strand
TTTTGCTGTGGGATGCCAAGAGTAAAGTGTTGTTTTGCTGTGGGATGCCAAGAGTAAAGTGTTAGTTTTGCTGTGGGGGTGCCAAGAGTAAAGTGTTAGTTTTGCTGTGGGATGCCAAGAGTAAAGTGTTGCTTTGCTGTGGGATGCCAAGAGTAAAGTGTTAGTTTTGCTGTGGGGGTGCCAAGAGTAAAGTGTTGTTTTGTTGTGGGGTGCCAAGAGTAAAGTGTTAGTTTTGTTGTGGGGTGCCAAGAGTAAAGTGTTAGTTTTGCTTTGGGGTGCCAAGAGTAAAGTGTTAGTTTTGCTGTGGGGTGGCAAGAGTAAAGTGTTAGTTTTGCTGTGGGGTGGCAAGAGTAAAGTGTTGTTTTGCTGTGGGATGCCAAGATTAAAGTGTTGTTTTGCTGTGGGATGCCAAGATTAAAGTGTTAATTTTGTTGTGGCTGAAACGAAGACAGAACAGGGCAAGAGGGAAGAGACATTGAGTTCATCTAATGTGTGTGTTATTTGTTAGGCGAGATTCACCATCTACTTCTGCAAATGACAAGACAGATAGAAGGAGAAAAATCCAAAAAATTGAATTGAATTAAAGGCTAACCGCCCATTGTTATTGAATTTTTTTTCAAGCAAAAACATTAGTTCACAATGCATAAATTGTGCTTTCGCTCTCTCATAAAACTAAAAACTAAAATCAGACTGTGATGGATTCTTTGGCCCGTGGCCTGTACCCGGACAAGGGTTCTTCTTCTTCCGTTAATTTGCAGACCGCCTCTGGTGTAAGGTCGCGAAATGAAATACATAATACAAGTCATCTAAACACGACTGACCAAAGGACCCAAGGGCTCGCTCATTGTGTGACCATCTTCAAACTGTCCCAGAATTATTGTAAGTCAGGCTTTCTGACCGCGGTTGGTGGCAAATTGGGTGACGGCCAATGATTAGTGAGGATGATTTCCAAGTACTGAAACACCTACCTAGTCATAACAGGATTGTTGAAGAGATACTTGGCAAACATATTATAATAGTTATAAAAAGAGAAACTTTGTTTACAATAATTGAATATTCTGAAGCAGTTTATTGTGAAGCCAAAATGGCATAATTTGAAATAATGGTGTGATTATGCAGTTTTTAATTTACATTAACATTAACAGAGAAGCATAAATTACCCCATTTTACAATAGCTTATCTTTATAATAGAATTTGAATAATTCATCTACTCAAATGACTCGCGACCCATTTTGCTAATTTGTTGGTACGCTGATTCCGAAAATTCAATTATAGTTTGGGGCTCTGATAAGTAGGCTATTTCATTTCAATAATTTTATCACCAAAATAATATTCCCCACTGTGACTGTGCTCTGAGTTGTGAGCAGTAGCCTCCACGCGTCAATGGCCCGATCGGTCGTGGCAAGGCCTAGAAGATCTTGGTCGTGGTCGACAGAAACATATCAGTATCAGGCAGCTCCTGATTTCTAGATCGGGCTGCCAGTCCATCGGCCGACCGAGGAAATTGTATTCATTCATGTTTGCATTTACGCAAACTAATTTCTCTGCTGAGGCCGACCGATCGGGTGATTTTTTTTTTACCAATGCAGCGCAGCGTGTGGTAGAATCTGGGGAAATTGATCAATGCCTTACAAGAATAATAAAACACATTGAGTTTGAAGATTATTTTTCATGGTGTGTGGTTTCTGTGTTTCCTGTATACAATCACCCCTAAGGGTGGCGAGGTCGACAGGCGTGGGATCGATTCCTACTGTTGCATGTCATTTTCCTTTATTGCTAGGATTATTTTTCTGGCACTATCACACAGTCTTTCTTTGTCTATGGATGCTATCTTATCTAGTTCCCTATGTTACCATTACAGTGTATGGCCCTCTCCATGAGGCGGATTTACTCTGGATCAAGATATTATTAGGCCAAGCGGGTGATATGTGACTTTTTGGTGGTAGGAATTGATTTTGCCCGGACAGCGGCCTTTCGGCCTACTCTTCTCGATTTCCAACTGCCAAGGGTTCTTAACGTTAACAACTTGCTCACGGGACCTCCGAATGTATCGTCCGTCTCCGATAGGACTGGGTTCTTGATCCCACCTACCTTCAAAGGATCAGGGGAGCGGCAAATCGGTTTATACCGAGTTTTGTGATGAAAAACAACAGCTGTCGCCGCTGGGATTCGAATCCGGTACCTTTCGCTTTAAAGGCCAGAACCATACTTCTGAGCCACTGGGACTCCTATGGACAATAACATTAGCCTAATCGTGAGCGGCGGCGTGGTCGAGTTGTCAAGCCACTCGACTAGTACCCTCGACGGTACCGGGTTCGAGTCCAGGCTCGTACTATGTGCTAGGCAGATCTGGGAAACCTGTCTTTTCCCGAATCCCATAACACACACAGTATTCGTGGCAAGCGATGCCATATATATTTTTTATTTTGTAAATTGGCATGATACGCGTTTTATCAAGCGCTAGATAATCTAACCTACATACTAAATACGCAGACGAAGGTCCATGTAGCAAATGCGTCCTCATGATGGCTATACTGTGTAACAAAAAGTGCATACAAATAACGCTACACGTTTATTGAATGTTGGTATTGTTATTGATGACGACTATCAGTTACTGAATACACCCTGACGACACGGCTCGACGATTATCTCCATAACGTAAGCTGGATAGGGTAGGTTTGCATATCTATTCCATGAAATTCTAATAAAATATTTTAGTTATAGTTATAGCCTATCTAGGGTGTACCTAGTAAGAGGTAGTTGTACAGTCACTATGCTACAGTCCGTCTGGATTTTAAATCTTAACTGCAATTTCATTTCTTTTTCTTCGAAACAAATTGAAGTTTCGCTGTAGAGCATACCTACTCTATACAATTGTTTCATTATCTAAACCGCATTTATATAACTATACCCCAAGGCGTGTTGCGGCCACTTCCAAGTCCAGCATTGCTGAACAAAGTGCTGGAAAAAAAACTCTGGATCAGGTTGATAAGGCTAGCAGGTGATCAGCCTACTGTGCCCCGAACCTTGAATGGAACAATGAGCGTCATATTTTTAGGTGTGCCCAAGTTTTGGCCATAACAATAGTTACTGTTGCCTTGGTGGTAAAAAATCCTCAGCTATAAGAAAAGTGAGCAGATGTTGCCATGTTAGCCGACCCACTATCGACATATTCGTCAATATTACCTAGTCTAATAATACATATTCATGCTCCATGACTTTTCCTTATTTAGAGCCTGACGAACTATGACGCATAAAAAATGTTTTGCCAATTCAACCCTAACCATGTCGAACAAGGACTCCAACATTACCTAGGCCCAATAAATATAATAATGATAATGCTTGATTTCGATGGCTTCTTAATTAAACTGATCAAGTGGAATAGTCCAGGTTTCATTAGTTTTGTTCAATATAATATGAATATGGTGAAAACAGAGATGCAGTGACGGAGGTTTGTACAAGAACAGAACAGTTGCTTTTGGGGGTTTGAGTTAACGATATAATGTCAGACTGTAGATACGAATGATTCCAAACAAATGTCATCTATTAACTTTGGGTACGGGTATCCTTTGTGACATTTACAAAACACGGCTCATATAAGCTATTTTATAGGATAAGATATAAATCTACCATTGACATTGTCATAATCACTATATCATAGCAAAAGTATGATTTTTACTGTCATTATCATACTAGTTGCCTGATTTGACAATGGTGATAACGATGATGATGATGATGATGATGATGATGATGATGATGATGATGATGCTGATGATGACGATATGATATGGATAGTGAGAGGCTAATAATATCAATGACAAACATTATGAACGATAGTATTTCTAGATATCCCACTGACACAAATCACATCTTTCAATCTATAGATCAAAGAAATAGTAGGTTCTAGATATTATGTATGATCTATTTATAATGTTTTTCATGTTTGTTTTAGGAACACAAAATAAAGCACGGTAGGTTACCGTTATTTTTTCTTCTCCTCCTCGATTGTTACAAAGGATTCCTCAAGATGACACTGACCCTTTAAAAATTTCATACTAAAACAGGATACTTTCAGACAGAGAAAAAAAGAGAAAAGACCCAACTTATAATTTGTTTAGTATTATTTATTGTACAAATAGTCAAGTTGATTGCTGACCATCATCGCTAAATCTCACAACACACGAGAATCGACGCTACTTTCGAGTTCACGACTACCGAGAAAAACATGAAACAACACAGGCTGAAGGAAAAGGCGAATTATTGTGTTGGTAATGAGAATTGCTTACATTGGATTTTCGTTGCATATCTGTGCTCTGTTGACTTTATCATTTGTTACGTTGATTAATTCTCATATAACGTTGAAGAGGGCCAGACTACGTTTCTGTAAATTTATATTTGATGCCAGACTTGGGATTGCTCTTTGGAATGCCTCCGCTGCCTTCACGGAAGATTCACTTTGTAATATTGAAGAGGGTCCAGTCTTGGCATATTTTCGTAAATTAACAATTGCTCGAGCATTTTTGTTTCCCCATTATTAAAGCAAAACATAATACAATAAATAGCACATCAATATTTAGCTTGAACCATCAATTATCCCAATGTAACAACTTGTGATTGCAAGAGAGTATTATATCAATTTTGAGCTGTGACTGGAAACTGAACACTGATCTCCAGTGAATCCAAAGGAGGAAGCTTATATTATCTTGTTTGAAAATAAACATTACCTGTGAGCTCTCAAAACCTGAGAAGATTCAAACATTCTTATTTTATGTTCTATCTATCTATCTATCTATCTAAGTTGCTATTCTGCTAGAGCTCTCAATACAGGGTGATAAAACTTGAAACAAAATTGATCCAATCTGAGTCTGGAGTGTATGTAAACTTTCATCGTTACAATAATAACTATAATCGTCCAGATAGGTACATCATTCTTTGCATTGACTTACCATAACCAATACAAAATTGCCCTTTTAACCCACTCTATTTGAAACGGCTGTCGTTATTCCCAGCTGGTAATACAGTAATTATTCATCAACTTGTGTGGGTTGCGTTTGTTTTCCTCGTCCGATAGAGATAGAATAGCTAGATTGGACTTTCCTGAGGTAGCCATTGAGAATTGAGAAGTCGCGATTTGTTGTTTGTAGCAGTTTCGTGATATTTTATTTTGATTGGCGACTTGCGTTGAATTTATTAATTATTATTACAGGGTGAGCAAAAAAACCCTCCTCGATCAAAAAAAATTATCTTTTTAAAAGTTATTGGAATATTCTTACATATTTTTTTCTAAAATTGGATGATTCCAACGTTTTTTGTGGTATTGGTTAGTATTAGACACTGGATGTGCACCCCACCCGTTACTCAGAAAGCATTGACACGGTTTTCTAGCTCAGTCCAGACTCCCCTTGCTGCAAATCAAAAGTGTGAACGAGTGTACAGATGCATCATCTCCTAAATAGATTGCTGTTTCACTTTAGAATGGATACGTATTAGAATGTAGATCCATGTTTGATTCTTATCTGAAAAAATGCTGCATGGTCACAGCACTTGTTTTCGCAAATTCAAACTCACACACACCAGTTCCGAAGCTTTGGGGGAGCACAATTTATAAAATGAAACTTTTCACTCTGCCATGTGATTCAAATGGTGTGCTCTGGTGCGGTTTCTAGCAGTGCAGAGGTATTATGTTGTGAATTAAAAATTTTGCTGTGAATGCGTCTGATGTGTAACCATATTTTATTTGGAAACATATTCCAATAACTTTTGACAATATAAATGTTTGAAATTTGGAACTTTTTTTTGCCCACCCTCTATTACTAGATGAGATCCTGCAAATTGCTGTGAAGTTTGTAAGAAAAATTAGATAAAAAACCCTTTTCCCTCTGGGTTTGATCATCTCTGTTCCATCCATTGTAGATACAGTTTTACATGATGTAGACAAATTATAACAGACACAGGCTGCTTTCTCTACGACTGGACAAAAATACCAGCGTATGGAGAGTGCAAAAATAGGTCAGAAATATGGAGAACAAAAATAGGGTCAGTGTTAAACAAACCTTTTGTTATTCACAACAGTAAAAATAACTTCTTTGTTGTGTGCAGCTTCGCTGTGCCCTTGTTGTAGGTTTGTCAAAATCACTCACTTTGTTGTTCAATGTACTATCTCATGTTCTACACATCCGGCTTGTTATTGAATATAAACAAACACACCATGACCTTGTACAGCCTTTTGAAGGAAGCTGGGACTTCTTCATTGCGTTCGAAAACATTTTTAAGATGTAATCACCCATCAATTTTTTAAAAGCCCCCCCCCCCCCCCCCTCCGGTGAGGATTGATCTCGCAATCTTCAGGTGGCCCTGTGTTTATGAGATGGACCCGCTACTTAATGAGCAAAAATATTATTGATATATTACAATAATGAGACTATCGCTCTAAGTCTTGCCAGCAATCGTTACTTTCGAGACAACGATCGACTAATACCAGATCAGCCAATACTGGCTGGGAATAATCACTTCGCAATTTGACACATGCTAGAGGAGCCAGGGACCAATTTGTGACCCCTAGCCTACGGCCCCTATAAAGAAAGGGAGACAAAAAACCCAAACTATATTGACAAAGTATAACATGAATTATAATCTTGTCAAATAAAATGTCAATTTCAGTGTTGTAACTATGGCTTTAGACCTCAACAGTTTCTCTTTGACGGTTGTTTAATTATTAATTAGTCAGTGGCACCAACCAGCGGACTGCCAATCTTTTTGAATTTTCGTAAATTATGTTTTTATAAAGTCAGGGTTTGACTGGTCTTGATCCTTAATTCCGTGGCTCCTGCTGTTTCGATGGTTCTCCATTATAATGTATTATATTTTCATTTTTCTACAATCTGTCATGACCACTTTGATTGATAATATACTCACAATGAAAAGAAAGTATACACTTAGTTTAGATAGGGTGGTGACCAAGTAAAGTACAGTGCTATGGGTAGCCATTTTAAAACCAATACATTTACAAGTT
Organism: Tritonia tetraquetra; assembly: GCA_030265355.1. NCBI lineage: Eukaryota > Metazoa > Mollusca > Gastropoda > Nudibranchia > Tritoniidae > Tritonia > Tritonia tetraquetra. The sequence continues at coordinate 13,677 of JARBEQ010042121.1, read as the reverse complement.
AAACAAGCAAATAAATTGGCTCTTGCGAAGGACCGTAATCCTGGGCCTGCCACTTCTGGGATGGTCCATCACAGTTCCTAAGGCAAGAAAACATGCCCCAGTCAACTGTTCACCATGTCAAATTAAATAGAGATTAGGCTACTGACTAAAACTAACTTCAAGCTTGGTTTCATGTTGAAATTTTTCAAACATTTACCCAAAGTTAATATTTTTTATTCTACACACAATCGGCAGATCCTAATTTGTAATTAGGTCAAAAAAGCATGTGTACATCGTAGTGAGCAAGGTCATGGTCACAAGACAAAAATTGTGTTATGATAGCACAGTGAACACTACTCACAACAATTCACATTAATCATGTTAGGATAGGTTAACACATTATTAAAAGGCAGTGGTTTAAAGTGTATACTTTCTTTTGATCGCGAGTATATAAGAATACTGGCTATCCACGAAATTTCAGTGGTTGCTAAAATTTTTTATTGAGACCCCTGAATATCCTGTCAGTGCTTTTTTGGTGTTGACAGTTTTGAAATTGTAATCCTCAGGGTGCCACCTGGCTGACAATGTGTGACGGAAGTGATAGGAATCAAGAACTCTTGGAAAAATTATCCAGACAGCTTTCAGAGTTAACATCAGCGAGCAGTGCCAATATAGACGAGGTTTTAGTTCCCAACATTGGGAATCCGTGGGCACAATCTAGTGCATTGCCCTCTGAGGAACATCCCTCTTCATTTTCTCCTCTCTACACCTGGAACCCAGCCTTTTTGCCTGCAACTTCTGCAGGTTCTAGTCCTCATCTCCCTAATCCAAATTTTCATGCTCAGACTCAGCTTCCTCCTACAAATCATAATATCTTAAGGAATAACTGGAATCAAGATCTACTTTCATCTAATCGGGAATTTCAGGTCATTGGCGACTTGAGTGGTAGGTTTTCCAATCCAAAATCACCAGTTTCTTCTCAACCAGACTATAACTTGGGGTCTTCCCAACCAGACTATAATAACTTGGGGTCTTCCCAATCAGACTATAATAACTTGGGGTCTTCCCAACCAGACTATAATAACTTGGGGTCTTCCCAACCAGACTATAATAACTTGGGGTCTTCCCAACCAGACTATAATAACTTAGGCAGTCATCATTTTCATCAAGCTGAGCCACATTTCCAACCAAACCACACACCTATTGTTGGTCGCAGCTTTGTTCCGGCACAACCAAAAGAAGAATTATTTTCCAACCTCGCATCTGTCTTAGGAAATCATTCACCTTCTGTGAATAACCACCACCAGAACTTTGATCTTCACAGTTCTCCTGTAAATAGCCATCTTATTTCTGGAGACGGCATTGAGGGCTTCCACAATAGTAATAACTCGTCTGAATTACCAAGTCCAAGTCCTTTTTTTGATCCCAGCACTCCACCTCCTCCTTTTCCATTCCAACGACAGCTGTCAGACACTCCAGACCAACCAACCAGCGACTCTCTCGCTGCATCCAATGATCTCATAGACTACTTACAACTTCAAAGTGATCGTCTTGATTTAGATTTAGGTACTACTATTGGTGGTAGTGAAGTTTGGCAAACGTATTCAGGAGAAAAGAAGGATGTGAGTAATAGTGAAGACGGAAAGCAATTATATGCTGAAGCTCTAAGCAAGTGGAATTCGTTTGACTTTGCAGGCATAGACTCCTCTGACATTTCAGTGAATTTCACTTCAACGCAATCTAGCAATAAAGAGTCTACCTCTGAGTCTACAGGACAAGATTCGACTAAACCTTCTTATTCAGACATTGCAAAAACACCAAAGCTAACACCATCTGTGACTTCAAGAGTTGAACAAAGTGGCTCTGAGGGTAATTCAAAGTCACAAATTCTAACTAAAGATGGCAAGCCTTATCGCTCCTTGATACAAAGGAGCTATTCTGCCTCAAAGTGTTGGCCGAAAGGAAATGTGGATGGGGATATAGATCAGCCCAAGGTGTCTCCAACATCTCGATATGGTCTTGACAGTTTTGATGACAATATCTACTCCACTGGAAGTGCGGGTAAAAATTCTGAACATTTAGGCAATATCTCGAGGACTAAAAGAAGTGGAAGTAGTGGTGGAGCTCTAGAGGATCTGTCTTTAGAAATGACAGGTGAGAACATTACTAGTGAGGGCAGAGATAACCCTGTGCAAGATATCAAGGGTACAGATAAACCAGAGCAAAAGACAAAAAGTGGTGTAACACACACACAGTCCAAGATGAGCACCTCTGCATCTGTGAAAACACCTAGTGCCACATCCTCTGCTTCAAAATCGGAAGAGAAGCTTTTTTTCGACCCCAAAAGGATCTTTCAGCCGAAGAATACGAATAAGTCTAGAGCTCAATCTCCCCCGCTGACGATGCCTGGGAAATTGGGTGTGAATGAAAAACCTGAAGGAGAAACTGTGTTGAATAATGGCAAGCCTACCCCTTCCTCTTCCTCGTCTAAGCTTCCAACTGCAGCCAGGCAGCATGACTACATTAATAATGACCTGCGAGACTCGAATAAGGTGACCAATAAGACAGCTGCAGAGAGCATCCATCCCTCGGCTTATGTGAAAAATGAAGAGTTTCACAGCAAGCAGAAGGAACCAACACGGTCTGCTTCAGGGAAGCGTAGCGGCAGTGGACGTGTAAGTTCTCTTTTAAAAATTATTTTGTCATTTTTGTTGTTGTCATTAACCTATCGTTCATGTGTGTAAGTTGTCTTTGTTTAACCATCAAGACTGTCATATTGCCCTCTATTTCAATGTTTTGGATTATACCATGGTCAATGTATTTGTGTGGTGCAGGATTAATTTTGTATCTTTTTAAAATGGTCTTTTTAGTATGTCCTGTCCCGAAATTAATATTGTTGCTTGTCCCAAGTAGTCCACTCCTATTGTCATAGTTTGGTGTGACACAGTGGAATTTGCATGAAGTCTACCTCTGAAATAAATTCCTGGTTGGTTGAATTCAAGTCCTCGCATTAGTCCCGGTTTTTTTCGTATTATTTAGTTGTATTTTGTTTTAGATGATGTCAACAATGTCGGTACTGCAGTTCATTATAAGATAAGATAAATTTTATTAATCCATTTAGGAGATTATCATGTGTTACATAGAGTCTGCTTAGTAGGAACAAAGGGCATGTGGTACAGTTAATAGCAAATCAAATTTTTAAAAGTTATCAATTAAGCAAGTATAACAACTAAGGTGTGCTGACAGCATAGTCCAGGTCTATTAGAGAGGAAATTGTCCGGAAGCTCACATGCTTTATCCCCTGAAGATTGGTCTGTCACATGTATTGTGAGGAAGAGAAGGTAAAAGTATGTGTATATTGTATCATGTAATATATGACATATTACTTTTGCCTCATTCAAGTACGTCAGAGTTCTGAAAATTTCCACTGTATGCAAAAACTGCAGTCGTGCCCGCAGTTTGGCTTGGGGGAACCTTAAATTTCCACCTGTGCAAGAATTTTAAAAATCTGTGGTCGGCCCTGCAGTTGGCAAGGAAGAACCTAAAATTTTCCGCGGTGAAAGTATAAAAAATCTGTGATTGATTTGTACAGAGAGAGAGAGAGAGTAAAAGTTTGAAATGAGAGAATGAAAAGTGAGTGGCTGGAGGGCACTGCTGGTCTTTTGTTTCTCGTTAGCACTTTTTGTTGGTCCCAAGGTGTTGACTTTAAGCAGATTCCACTGTGTATATTTTGAACAAAGGGATTTTCTTTTCTTAACTGTTTTTACTATATTTGATCAGACCAATGGGTCGTCGTACCATCGTGAGAAAAGGAAAACAGCGGAAGATGATCCTACTGATGAGTATTCACAAGCTCCAAATGGTCATCGATTTCTCCCAGCCAATTTGGATAAGGAGAGATTAGGTTAGTAAAGAGTTTATAATTTATACAATTTAGTGTCCATTCTCTTCCGTGAATACAAGGAATGCACCTTTCATATGATCTTTGTGTGTGAAAGGGTGGGGTGTGAAACTAACAATCTACCCTTAGAACACACATCATAAGTTGAATTTTTATAACAAGATGCAGGCCATCTGTTTCGAAGCCGCTTTCTTGTATTTGATTGCACAAATTATTACATTTTGATTTTCTTCAGATGTATATCTTAGTTTTTTGTTTGAAGCCGTATGACCTATCTGTGTCGATAGAGCCCTTAAACAGCAACAAACAAACAAACAGTCTTTTGAAAATATTGTGTTTCAAAACCAATTAAGAAACTTAATAAGAAAAGAAGAAGACAGTGTTTGTGTAAATAGACCCCTATGATTGTTAGTGAGCACTCGTTTGAAGCAATGTGGCCATTAATTAATGATAAACAATAATTGCTTTTCTTTATTTACAGAAGAATGGTTTTGTTTGGCATGGGAAAAGATCAGCTTATGGAGCAGCATTCTGTTCACAAATGCTCTGAGTCTTCTTATTTATACATTTGGATTCCTCCTCTTTTTGTAAGACTTATTGTCCTGGCTATTTGGTTTATGAGATTGATCTTCTTGATATATGTTTTTCTTTCTCCTCAGTCACAACTTTCTTTGGTAAGATGATTGAATAACACTGATAGACTGATAGTCACATTCAACCATCGTCTAGAAATGGGTGGATACCACAGTCAGACTACCATCGTTTAGAATGGAAATGTACTCTGTGAGAGACTGGCATTCATTCCAGGGATAGATGAACTATCGCTTATCAGCATCATAAACAATATAACGGGTGCTGAAATGACCTTTTCTGTGTCAATAGCTCCTACAACACCAAAAACACAAACAACGAATTCATATTTCTATTGACATGTCCTTTTGTATGTTTAAAAACAGATAGAAAAATATGTCGGAGGTATTTTGTTTAATATTTCCATAAAGAGCTAAGACGAGTTGTACTAATTTCATATACATCAATAGTTTTAATATTTTTGTTTGTTCAATATTGCTTTTAGATCATGTGGTGCTTACCGTCTGACTCGTTTCCTTGTGGTAAAATGCTGGACTATAGTGATGACCAAAATATACGCCCGTCTTGGAAAGACTAGTGAGGACAATAGTTGGAAGTCTAAAGAATCTGTACGACGGAGGATTGGCCTTGAAGAGAACATAGCCTTGCCGTCTACAGGTTAGATAATAATGACCCTTTTGTGTTGGGTTTGTTTTGTTTTTGAAGGATAAAAGAAACTGGTTACGAGGGTAAAGTGTTTTGACCAAAATAATACTTGCAGATTGATATTTGATGAGAACTTTATACTCAAGAAATGTCTCATATTATAATAGAAGGGTTTTGAAACTGATCTTTGGAGAGGAATTATAATTTGAGCATTGATAAGGTGGCATTTCTTTTTATAGTTTATATTGTTGCACACATTTGGTGTTTAAATCCACTTTGGTTGAAATAAATTTTTCTTATTGTATTCTATGCTTAGGGGAAGAGGCAATGAAAAGACTTTTGGCTGGCAAAGGAAAAGATCCATACAGGTAAAACACAAAGTGGAAGATGCAGTTATTCTCTTTGTTGTGTTGGTAATATGATCATAAGTTAAATTATCCATTTCACAGCATGTTAGCTGTAATTACATAAACTGTACAGAGCTGGTCAAGTCTTGATCTTCAGACTGGGCACTGGACACAACAGACTAAAGAAACGTTGCAAACTGAAACATGCTCAAAGTCTAATTTGCGCTTGTGGTCAAGCAGAAGAGGACACAGAACACATTCAACAGAACTGCCGACTATTAAGAGCCTTGCATGCTACGTCATGGTCGGAGGAGAAATCCCTCAGTATCAAACTGTATGTGGGCCTGGAGAACCTATGCGGGGCAATAGCATTTAGCAAGGGGACGGGACTTTCGCTGTGGTTATATTTATTTGTAAATGAGAAGAAGAAAAAGAGCTTATTACAGTGTCTGTCTCTCCTTTCACTTTCATTCCCTGTATTAAATGAGCTGATGCTTCACTGATGACATCTGACTAGTTTACATTTTTGGGGGTCATGTTCCATATTATAAAACAAGTTTTATTAGTAGAACAAGATAACTCCAGGGGTGGAGCCCTTCTCTTGATAATGAACCCCATTAACACACACATGGTGCTCACACACAAATGATATGATGACTTCAAAATGATTTGGAAAAGGTTAATAGATATAAAAGATAACAATAGCATGCATAATGCATCTACCTCTGAAGGCAAGATCTTTCTATAGCCTCTGTCAATAAATTTGTTTGTTGTAAATGCCATTTTTCATTGTCTTCCCAATCCAGTATACTTGGTGTGAGGCAAGACAGCAGTGATGAAGATATTAAAAAGTACTACAGGAAACAGGCTGTGCTGGTTCATCCAGATAAGGTATGGATACAGTATAGCGATGTGTATTGTATGGCTTGAAGGGGTGCTTGAAATGTTTTACAAACTTTATACTGAAGAGGAGCCATCACTGAAGAGGATAATGATATTATGGTATCAATGAAGTCCATCAGTGAAATCAGGAACATGTGAAAGTGCCAGAGAGAAGAAAATTAGTTGTGTCGACTGAGATTCAATCCCACACCTGCAAACGGCAACTCTACCTTCCCAGAGATAGTGGAAACAGTGACGCACATGCTGTACTGAGTTGCCCGCAATTCATCAAACCCACGGGTGACATCATAATGACCGTCATTCTTTATGGCTGTTTTTCTGGCACTTTCACAGTTTCCTCCCTTTGTGACTGCGGAAAAAAATATGCATTGCTCCTCATCAAGGTGATTTTATTGTAGTTTCGTAATATCAAATGAGGTAATTATGTACTTGCAGGATTTTTTTTATTTGGAGGAGTTCGTTCAATCCTGACCACCACCACCTCCTCCTCCTCCTCTTCCTTCACCATCATGACCACAAATAATTGAATCAGTCTCTTCAATGCTAATTATTATTCGGTTCGAATAAAGACAATTTCTAGCTTGTATAATGTTGAATGTTTTCCTTTCCTCCTCTGCTAGAATCAAGAACCAGGTGCAGAAGAAGCATTTAAAATCCTTGGTCACGCTTTTGAAAGAATAGGAGAACCGGTGAGTTCTTTTTAGATTAGATTTAGGGTTATCTCTCACTTGTTTACAGCTATTGACTGGGGTGTTGTAGCATAGTGGTAATGCATGGGCTTTGGAAGGTCCTGGGTTCAAATCCTGGAGGAGATGTTAGGATTTGTTCCTTTGGACTTTCTCAGTTTTTACAGCTTTGACCCTGGGGTTTCCCTATGGAGACCAGGCCAATCGGACTATAAATCAGAGGTCCTGCCTATCTATTGAGAAAGTGACATATTGTCACTTGTCCGCTTCATGCTACTTAAACCGGTTTTAAGGACCTGTTTCCATGAGTCTGAAGAGTCATGCTACTAAAACCGGTTTTAAGGACCTGTTTCCATGAGTCTGAAGAGTCATGCTACTAAAACTGATTTTAAGCACCTGCCTCCATGAGTCTGAAGAGTCATGCTACT
>JARBEQ010042010.1:4031-15296 GCA_030265355.1 Tritonia tetraquetra | reverse complement strand
CCCCCCCCCCCCCCCCCCCCCCCCCCCCCCCCCCCAATGGGCATCATTAAAAAAATATATCTAATCTACATTTATGATTTCGTTATGTTTATTGTGACTCAATCCTTTTCCCCCAGACTCACAGTACAATGACACGCCAAAGTACACTCAGTGACTTTCTCCTCGAAGTGACCAGGTAAGTAACAGCAGAGACGGGGAGACACACTTCTCGGGTGGCGGCGTCCATGGCGCAGTGGTTAAGTCACTTGCCTCTAGATGCGAGATCCGAGTTTAAGTCATGCCGTGTGCAGGATTTTTTTTCTCTGGAGCTTTTAGAGTTTTCATGGCTCTGCGCTGGAGAATCTTCTCAAGTTCTATTGAACCGCCTTTGATGTGACTTTTATGTGTGTTAAAGGGCGTAAAACTTCAAACTTTATTGGAAAAATTACACTTCTCGGATCATTTTTTTCTTTGTTACTTCAAACAATTTGAATGGAATTACCACAAAATATTACACAAGGTATTTAGTGAATTTTAATTTTTTTTCTCCTGCTCTGCGCAAAGTCTCGTATCATCGAAATGAAGAATTAACTTTCTATCAAATTCTCTTTAATGACAAGTTTGTAAAAAACCTGATTATTGTTTCCGCCCCCTCAACAAACCTTTCTTTATCAATAACCTTTTAGTACCTTTCGGTCTAAGGTTTATGCATGATACAAAAACTTTCGCCATTGATCCCATTGATCAAGCCACTAGACGTGGAGGACCGGGGTTCAAATCCCGCCTGGTGCGGAATTTTTTCTCTGGACCTTTCCGAGTTTTCAAGGCTCTGCCCTGGAGATTCACGTGGAATCTTCTCAAGTTCTATTGAACCCACCTTTAATATTACCTTTATGTGTTAAAAGGGGCGTTAAACTTTAAACTTAAGAACTTTTTTACTGTGTCGTTTTGATGACAGGTCGATATTCCAGGACATCGTTAGTATGGACTTAGTCATCATGAAAATTATGGTAAGTCATCTTTTGATCTGTATCGCAGTGTAGTAACAACATTTATCATTTTAGCTGCTGGGGAAGGGGGGGTGATGTTGTAAGACGGATGATGAGAAATGGTGGATACGTTTGTAGGTAAATGGTGGTTGGAACGTTGTGAGGACGAGGGTTGTGATAACGATGATGGTAATAAGGATGACGATGATGATAATGATGATGATGATGATACGATGATGATGATGATGATGATGATGATGATGATGATGAAGATGATGATGATGATAACTATTTCTTATGATAAATAATATGACCCCAGTTCCTGTATTTTTCTCATCATTTTTTTTCAATGAAAACGATATGTTTAGTTATTTCCACGGCAATGTTATATAACAACATCAATTATTGTAGCTCTCATTCCCTTCCTCGCCCACCTGCATGCCAACACAGTGACAATGCATGTCTTATTCCCATTCCTCTTGCTTTATGTTTTATCCTGATTTCAAAAAGTCGTTACGATTCAAAACAGCACACGTACACACAACTATTCTACTATATTATCATTGTAGGTAATAGTAAATTTAAGTGAAAATGAGAACACGCCGGTCCATATAGCCTAACACTGCATTACATTTTCAGAGGTGTTGATTTCCATATCGCACGATTAGAACTTCGAGTGGCCACACTAAACAAAACATGCGCAGTTTTGAGTTGAGGATGCAAGCTTGCACTAACAACCTATATCATAATAATATAAAGAATGCCTCATAGTTTGAGCAGGCACGTTGCAATAGGATTAGAAAGGCATCAGTACGGATAGAAATTTTGATCATTTTTGTTTCGTTCCGTTATTGTTTTTTTGTTTTTTATTTAGTTTGTTTTATGTCTTTTTTAGTTATCTTTTCGTTTATTTGGTTTTGCATATAATATTCTGTTTTACCTATTCATTTTGTTTCTTGTTTTTTTATTGTTTTCGTGTGTTTTATTTCGTTTGTTTATTTTCTTTGTTGTTTGTTGTTGTCCTTGTTGTTTTAAATCATTATCGAATAGTGTGCGTGTTTAACATCGTGTAAATTCAAGTCTGTCAAATACTGCTTGCCTGCTTATTGTCATCTTCAAATCTAATAACAAATTGCTTTCGATTTTGTTGTGTTTTGTTCCTTGTTTGAATTAATAATATCTTCAATTAGAGGTGAGTTCTCGCTTTTATTGAAGAGGTGCCCAGTTACATCACTGGTAATGCGATGGAAAATTAATTTGATACGTAGTACGCGTCTCTGTTGCGCTTTGGGTGCGTAGTTTAAGGCTGTAACATGTATACAGCGCGTATCCATGAAATTCATCATGCTCATTGCGCTTTATAATGGATAGTTTACCCCCGGCAGGCCATAACACTCCTATATCCTTCTCAACTCCATGAGGCGTATACAGTGCGAGTTGCCTGTTAGGCGCTTCAGCACTAGCATTCTGACAAGATCGTTCGCTGCCCTAGGCCGGGTACACATTTACACCTGAGTCGAGTGAGGTAAGCAGAGTTAAGTGCCTTACCCAATAGCACAGCGCCCAATTGGTCACCCGTCCACACACTGATCACGATCAATGTAGCTTGACCACGCTGACCGGTTCAGCGCGCTATCCGTTCGACCACCGGCGCCATTAACCAGTCTGTACGTTCTGAGCTTGGAGGAGCAACTATGAAGCGTTGTAGGGTTCTGGAAATAACTATTCCAGTTGTTTTATCAACGAAATACCTTGTAGACTGGTGTCTTACTAACGCCGAATTCCGACAGTCTTCTCCGTTTGTACGACATTGACACGACTGGTGTTCCATAAACTGACGGTTGCGTCAGATTGACATTGACTTTTGAAGTTATTCGTCAGTCAATGTCAGGAAATCATTTGTTTGACCTTACCGTATAGTTTTCAAAATACAGTGTTAGAGGCCTGCCTCATACTCAGCTCATATCTAAATGCAGCATATCGACTAACATGTTGTCTAAAGATGATGCGACGGAAATGCTGTGGATCAGAGGATTTCTGGCAAGTAGATGATCAATCTACTCAATCGTCGTCCATTTATTGTAACCCAGAGATACACCAGATAGAATTAATCTGAAACGGCCAATTGACGAATCACTTTTGTTGCCACTTAAGGTCAAACAAAACTGACTTTTACCAATTCTGTCTCAAATATATACATCTTTGCGTTTTACGGAAGTGTGCAGCCATGGAATTTGCACACTGTTGTAATTGTAAGAAAATCTATTGATAGCTTTACATATATCATGGTATTATACTTGGCACAAGGAAAAGATTGGGACAAAAAATTGTTTATATTCAAAGGAATACCAAAATGTGTACCAATTTCTCCATGAACCTTAACTACAGAGGGAAGAACAGCCTTAACCAGGGGCTAAGGTCAGAAGTTCACTTCCTGTCCTGCGTTGAGGGAAAGGTTTTGGAGTTCTCTAGAACGTTCATAGATGTCAAGTCTTTGAAAAGACCGTGTTGTTTCGAAGGGGGCCTATAACTAAAAAGAACCCACAACTCAATAAACTGTTAAGATATGTATGGAATGAGCAACAACTGAGTTGTTCAGCTGTCAAGTACGTATTAGAACTTTTTAGCTCAATAAGATAATCAACAACTGCTACAATAACACATTTACAACAACAACAACAAATACCACCACCGTTTTTCTAGAGTTTTACGCAGCGACTGGTGGATGCAGACAGGGCGTCGCTGTTTCTCGTGGACCACAAAACCAAGGAGTTATACGCTCGCATTTTCGACATGGGCCTTAATCATGACAACGAAGTTAGTCCAGAACAATCCAGAAAATCAACTTCGGAGTTGGAGGACGGCCCATATAATTATGACGAAATAAGGTGGCTTACTGCTTAATCAACTATGACACTTTTGTTACAAAAAAACTGTAGCCCTTTCCTTTCACTTCTTTGCTTGTTTCACGTTTTATACCTGCCTTCACATAACCATTCATAATTGTTGCTGTTGCTATTGCCAGTTTCTTTTTTCATAACACGCTTTACAATGAACTTCCCGCGAACTTTCCTACGATCAGTTTCTTTGTAAGACTGCAAATATTGTGATTTGGTTTTGGATCAAAACTTGGATGAGAATTCCGTGCTGTGGATCGTGTATTTAATATAAAATGAATTACCAGGAATCGATACCTTCACTATTATTGAATAAGACGATCACTTTTTCATTTGAAGTTTCTCAAAACCTGACGGTCTTGTTGATTTGGTTATTATAGTATTTGCAGTTTTACAGGATTTTTCACAAAAAAATCTTTCTCGTTTTTTTTTTGTATGCTAGTGGCATCAATATCAAAGTATATTGTAAGTACCGAATATAACACCTCCACTTGTTTCCTTTGCTATCTAGAATTACCTTCCACGTGATATTATCATGACATCACCAAGCAATAAGTAGGTCTAGCACGCCTAGACTGTGTGCACTAACAGTGAATGAAAACGTGATTTAGTTTTTAAATGTTACCATAGAAACGTGTTGTTTTATCTTGATACCCTCCTTCCAGTGTTATGCTGTTTCGGGTTTTGGATTTTTTCTAATCCTGCTTTTTTCGTCTCGTTCCCATTAATATTTATCGCTAATAATCTAATCGTTGTGTTTGATAATATGTTCTGTGTACATTCAATAATATATTCAAAAGCAAAGGAGAATGTCATGATTCAGTCGTACATTTAAAACGAAATTGATTGGGATAGAGAATATTCATGACAATAATATCAAGACTGATCTTTTTGAAAACAACCTGTGGGTGGAGAAATTCCAACATTTCTTAACTGTTTCTTTAATGTTTTAAACAATACTTACTTGTACATTATTACGCAATAGGCATACTTACTCATGAATGCAAATCTTTTAGAGCTGCTCTTTCAAGATATCAATGAAAGCTTTGCTATTGCTCGTCTGTCTTGTAGAACCGCTGGCAATGCAACGCTGCTATCGCATCAAGTAAACACTTGTTATGAAAGGAATGCTTTGCTTGACAATATTATTATGTATACCGCCTTTCTCGCCCATTGCTTCTCTGAATACGAAGGCTTGAGCTATGAACACCAAGGCCTGAACTGAATGCCCCCTGCAGCTTGTACTTTTATAATCCCATCATCACAAAAGACATCGAATACAAATATAATATGATGTAAAGCATAAACATTACGTGACCCATACATAGACAATATTCAAACAGCATTGTCAACTCCCAATTTGCACACTGTATGGAAAATTATGTATAGTCAATGATTACATGTATTGTCACCAATTACATTCTATGTTATCCATGTTTAGTTTTTTTGTTTCATTTTATGTTTTCACTATCTTTCTCATTTTTTTAGGAGAACAATGAGTTATTCTAGTACTAGATTGATATTACATTCAATGATTTACGTTCTTCTCCTGTGTCAATTTACTTTCAAGAGTAACACGTGACTTACAGGAAGAACTACTTTACTTAAGCTAATTGTTTGTTGGTTGTTGTTTTTTCTCTTTAACCTGTTGCTATATCTCCATCCTTTTAGAAACGACTATCCTATCCTCCTTTCCTTGCCATGACTGAATTGGATTAAACGTCTCCTTGTGTGAATTAGGCTATCCGCTCTGTATATCAATGGGTACATCTTCATTGGAGTACAAACTCACAACAATTAACTCTAACATGTATTTGAAATTCTCTTGATTCTACCGTATCAAATTGGTTTACATTGCCGGATATCACATCGACACACACACACACACACAAGCCAGATTGAAGGTGATTAATATGTATAGGGCATAGGACCATGATTATGGAGGGAGCTTTGAAGGTGGTTAATATGTATAGGGCATAGGACCATGATTATGGAGGGAGATTTGGAGGTGGTTAATATGTCAGGGCATAGTACCATGATTATGGAGGGAGATTTGGAGGTGGTTAATATGTCAGGGCATAGTACCATGATTATGGAGGGAGATTTGGAGGTGGTTAATATGTTAGGGCATAGGACCATGATTATGGAGGGAGGGTGCTTTGGAGGTGGTTAATATGTCAGGGCATAGTACCATGATTATGGAGGGAGCTCACTCACACCCCGCCAATCCTAAAGGAGCTCTTTATAAGGCGGTAGAAATGCTGAATGTGTGGTCCGAAAAGTGTCCTACGTTGACCAATTGACCAGGTCTAGGCCATGTCCCGTGTTGTTTCAATATGAGAACAACATTGTGTTTCCTCGTGCAGCCAAAGAAAAGGTTGGGCTAGTGAAAAGACTTGTCATATATTTGCAAATGTGTTCATCCTTGAATGTCAAAAGATTAACATTCTATTTCTCATATTACTTCATGAACTTGTGAGATCACTAGTATTTGAGAAGAATCTAAACTTGTTGATGTAGACGCAATAATTCATTTTGAACATCTGCAAAGATATCTGACCATTCAAGATCAGTATGTCAATCTATATATCATAAGCATTATTATACTATAATGCCGAGAATGATAGAATCTCCTAGTTTTTTTTATAAATAGCTGAGGGATACCCACAAGGGCTACAGTAACTTGTTTATTAGCCTGTCTTCGACTAATACTGCTCATGGTGCCGCCAGTAAAGGATGATGGGCACAGTGGGTTGATCACCTGCTTGTCTGAAATCCTTGGATCCAGGGCTTCCGGCGCTGTGTTCAGTCGTGACTTGGTGATCGGTGTTCCTGATTTCATGGCAGGTATCTGTGTGGCTTCGTGACTGAAAATAGGTCTGGCCCCAATACTGCTCTGTGGTATTAATGGGGTTCGATCAAACAAACATCGAAAATTATACCTACTAAAAGAATAATTGCAAAAATGATAATAATTATCTTACAGCATGACGTATTTTTGACAAAGTTCAAACGTATACCAGATTTGATGTTACAATAAAAACAAATTCTCACTGTGACGACACGACGTTTTATTGCGGGCTTTGAAATGAAAACGTTGCTCACAACATCCAACTTCAATGTAGAAGTACCCTCATCGATATTATTATCATTCTCCTTTCCTCCGGTCCACCTCCTCTGTGTGTGTGTATCTATATATCTATATACCATCTGCATTATCTTTTCCTTACCTCTGATCCATCCCCTCTGTGTGTGTGTGTGTGTATCTATATATCTATATACCATCTGTATTACCACGGCATAGAATTTTGCCAAAGCCCTTGTGGATGCCGACCGGGCCTCGCTGTTCCTTCTGGACACCCGATCCAGCGAACTCTATGCCCGAATCTTCGACGATGGCAACTCGCTGGAAGAGGTGTGTGCCGAACACGACCACTTGCACCACGAGGAAGACAGCAGCAGTGGCGGAGAGGGCGCTGAGGACATGAGCCAAGAGAATCGGGCTAAGCGAGAGGGATGGAAGAAAAAAGCTGAGAAGCTTCAGAAGGATATCAGGTTTGATGCCAAATCGAGGCTGGCTTGCCGTGTCCCTCCCAGCATGCAATCCATTGTAGAACGTGTAGATATATTTTGTCTATTAAATTTGTAATGTGTTTTTTATATATTTGTTAACCATCTGTCATAACCATCCTTTCGTGTATAGATAGGAGAACACGTTTGCGGAATTTCATGGTACTAACATTGCTTTTACATTTTTTTCTTCCTTGATTCTTTAAATAGAAAAAAAAGTTTATGAAATGGTAACGTAACGGAATCTTCTTTCGAATTTCAAAATCTAGATATCTATGGGGGTTTTGGGGGGATTTTTTTTGTTGGTTCTTTGTACATCGGGAGAAGGTCCGAAGAAACATGTCCACAATTATATTTCCTATTTCTTAAAAGATAGAAGTCTTTTTTTCAAATCTGGACGGTGTCCAATGACACACTCAGGAAGAGTGGAGCAATCGGAGAAAACATTTAGCCTGAGACCAACAACAATATATTTTGGCAGGTTTCGATTTTAAACGCTGCCGCTCAGTAATATTGTGTAACATTGGGAAATAGTTAAACAGGAAAAAAAATAAAAGAAGGAAGGCGTAGTAAAGAGAAATAGAAAGCGTTTCGTAGGCATAATTTGTTAACGTAATAAAGGATGGCTGATGTACGTAACGTTCACATTATGTGAGGGTGACAGGCATTTGAACGGGATGAGTCCGATGATCTCTAGTGATTTCGACCCAGACCATAGCTTGGGCACCCCCTCTATTTGAGATTTCATGAATGTATCATTGACCGATGATATCAGCACATTCGGGCATCATGATGATACACCTCGATTCTTCTTCGAAAAGGATAGTAGCCCACTGATATCGTAGTCAGCATGGGTCTGAGCCCACTGTAAAGGGGCCCTCCGATGACGGGGTCATAGTGGAGGTCGCTGAATTCGTCGCCACGCTCCGGTGTCGTAGTTTCGAAGTCAACGACAAACTGTGTGTTTGAAGATAAGGTTTTCACTTGGAAAGCACCATGCTATATGAGTAGCCATTTAAAACGATGTTGTGGGTCAAACAAACGAGTAAAATGGCGCTTACCAAATGTCATTATCCGGTGTTTGCCCCTTCTCGGATAGTTTATCAGGGCAAGGAAATGTTACAGTACACTGTAAAATGTTCGCTTGGTCACATTAACTAGCCTTAAGACTGACGGAAAAACAGCTTCATTGTGTTCTAATGCGCGAAAACTATTTTTTTTTCAACTAAGGCGAGGCTTAGTAAAAAATATGGACAAAACTTAACTTTAAACTTGGTTTGACGTTGAAATTTGTCATATGTTTACTTTACACACACAGTTTGTAATTAGGATAAAACAGCACGTGCATATTATCTTGAGCAGGTCAAGGTCATAGGACAAAAGTTGTGTTATGACAGCACGGTTGTACTCACAACAACTCATGTAAACAGTTACATGATAGGTTAACAAATGATAAAATAACAATAATTTAAGATGTGTACCTATACCTATAAGAAGCGATTTTTGCATTAAGGTTTTTTTGGACCGTGTGAAAAAACGTGCATGGGACGAGTTTCGCACCAAATTGAGAGGTGCCAAAGAGTCCCATTCGATATCATACTAAATATAACCAGAAATTGATAGCATTTTTACTAGACGCTACTATATAGTTCAATAAAGTTCCTAGGCATCCATTGTGCAGTTTGATGTAAGTGATACTGCACAGTTGTGATTGTAGTGCAATCTGATTTTGAATGTGTATTGTAATCAATACATGATGAAGGTTCGAACGTACTCGGTCTGTTCGTAAAGACTTGGGACAATTTCCGCTTTCGTGTTTTCTCCTATCTAGTAGTAGATTATCTTCGATGTGAACTAATCCGAGGAAATTACTTATAAAGAAGAGGCCATAGCGTAGATGTGTCAAAGCGTTAACTCAAAAATAGTTTACCTTCTATTTCCCTTCCATAGATAGTAATTTTATAATTAGTCTAGATGTCATGTGTTATGCTGTGATGTAAATTTCTTGGTGTGAAAAATTGCATGAACATGATCGTAGTCCTAAAATCTCTATTGCTTTATGTTACTAACTTTTTTGTCAAGTGATTGCGAATTGAAGATTAAATGCTTGCCATGATTTTAAGATAGGTCCAAAGGTTTTGGTCAGTAGATTAGGGGTAATTTTTCCATGCTTTGTATTGCCACTGTCATCGCCTATTTGTAGTGAAATAAATCGATATTACCCGTTTGGGATGTATAATTACATAAGTCACATTATCAGGCACAGTGGGCTGATCACCCGCTTGTCTTATCTACCTGATCCAGAGTTCTTCTAGCACTGTGTTCAGCAATGTCAGCAATGCTAAACACAGGAGCTGGCCGCAACGCTCATTAGGAGTACAATGCGGTTTGGATAACAAAACAAAACAAACCTTATCTCAGATCATTCTTTTTTCTTCTTCTTCAAGTAGCCATGAAACTGGTGTCCTTTGTCATTTTAATGCTTGATATAATGATAGTGTTATGTGTGTATATGTAAGAGAGAGAGAGGTGTGTGGGGGGGTGGGATGGGTTGAGGTGGCCGGTGATTGGTTATTACCTTGGGTGAGAAACGTTCCTCTAATTGCCCTTCTCGACCCAGGTAAAAATTCCCGACTCAGAGTTTAGAAAGTTACTGCCATCGACCAGCGTCCTGTCCTAAAAGTGACAAATTGTCACCTATCTGCTTAACGCTACCCAAACTGGCTTAAAGCCCCTGCCCCGATTGTGTGTAATTGTTCGTTCATTTATTTGTCTAACTGGTTGTTCAAAAATGTATTTCTTGGCTTTTAATGTGGGGGTGGCGGGTTCTAGAGCTCATTTAACAGGGGCTTCTTTATGTTCCTCAATCTATTTATCTTTAACTTATGATTCCCAGTTTCAAAATTCAAAATTATGTGGATGTGAATCTATTCTTTTTTTTTAATCATTCGTTACCTGTCTTACCTTTCGGTGTCAGGTTTGTTTAATCATTTTCATTATCAAGTGATTTAGAATTAGAATTTCACATCTATAACTTTTGCCTACATTAAAATAAAAACATGTTTTTAGTTCCAAATTAAATGTGTGAAACTGATTGGCTTTTGTTATAGTGTAGTTTTGTATGTAATGTAATCAGGAAAAACAACAGGAAGGCATCTGGGAATCATGACGAGGACTTAACCCTCGAAAGAGTGTTAGGAGTTAAGGGCCGAAACATTGACTTTGAGGTGGAATTTCTCTCTCTGAAGACTTGAGACTCTCTGGTATTACTCTTGTAGCGAGTTTCTTGCCATATTTGACTTCTTATTACTGGTTTTGACAACAGGTTTTGGTGAATTATTGCGGTAAATTAGACAGAAAATTATCATTCAGAGGCAAAACAGTCCTGATTTTTAACATAAATTGGTTTCACAGAGCTCTTCTTATCCTTAGCGTGACTCTTTGGTACTAAATACTTATAGCATCAAAATAATATAAATTAAAAAAATATTGTTTTAATTTGTTTTATCACCATCTCCCCTTTATCTATCTCTTTTCCCCTCAAACTCTATGTTTTTTAATAATGTTGATAAATAACCCTTCTTGTGATTGGCGTATTTTGTCCAAATCGTTTAATGCTATCTTAATGTTCATTGGTGTAAAACCATCCTTGCGTCAAGCTTTTATAAAAATCATCTTGCTTTTGCTTCAACTATTTCATCTCTTCGCCAAGTTATTTAAATTTGGTATCTATTATGATAACGATAATGATATAACGATAATGATATAACGATAATGATATAACGATAATGATATAACGATAATGATATAACGATAATGATATAACTATA
>JARBEQ010041899.1:1474-11877 GCA_030265355.1 Tritonia tetraquetra | reverse complement strand
TGGATTGGATCATTTGTTCATGGGATGCATTGGATCATTTGTTCATGGGATGGATTGGATCATTTGTTCATGGGATGCATTGGATCATTTGTTCATGGGATGGATTGGATCATTTGTTCATGGGATGGATTGGATCATTTGTTCATGGGGTGGATTGGATCATTTGTTCATGGGGTGGATTGGATCATTTGGTCATAGGGTGGATTGGATCATTTGTTCATGGGATGGATTGGATCATTTGTTCATGGGATGGATTGGATCATTTGGTCATGGGATGGATTGGATCATTTGTTCATGGGATGGATTGGATCATTTGTTCATGGGATGGATTGGATCATTTGTTCATTTAAACATTGCGTTAAAGGCGTCCCAGTGGCGCAGAGGTACGGTTCTTGCCTCTGAAGCGAAAGGTACCGGTTTGATTCCCGGCAGCTACACTGTCGAGTATTTTTCTCCTTGAAATTCGGTGAAGACCTATATGCCACTCCCCTGATCCTATTCAGGTAGGTAGTATCAAGAACCTAGTCCTATCGAAGGCGGACGATACACTCGTAGGTCACGTGTGCACGTTGGGCACGTTAAAGACCTCGGCAGTTTAAAAAATCGATAAGAGTAGGCCGCTGTTCGGGCAAAATGAATTCCTACCACAAAGGTCACAGTGGGTTGATCATCTTCTTGGCTAAATATCTTTATCCAGAGAAACCCAGCCTCATAGTGATGGCCCTACACACTGTAATGGTAAAAGGGAACTGGATAAGAAAGACGAAGAACCTTTTGTTATAACGCCATTCTCTTTGGTCGCAAAGTTAGCGGTACAACGAGGTGTCACTGTACACTGCTGCATTGCCATTGGGCAATTTAAAGCCTGGACGCCCAAACATTTCAACTTCTTTCGTTCGCTGTCCGGACCTGATTGTTATCGAATTGTTCTTGTTTCTTTCCCACACAGACCGTTTTCTATTCTGGTCACACGTTCACCAGCGATGAGTGTATTCAGACCGATGACGACCTCAAGGAACCGACTTCCGGTCAGCAGGACAAGAAGACCAGAACACCACTAGGTATGTTGTAGCCTATTCCATTTCCCGTGTGCACGCATTTCTGCCTGCCTATATCTTTACAACCGTCTGATGAATTTCAACGATAATAGGGATGGACAGTTATGGTGGATTCATTAACAACGGCATTAAGTAGATCTGAGCACAACATCATATTTTAAGATTATAATTCTTTTAGTAATAATATAATGTCTTTTTTTAATGCCCTGGCCAGAGTGAACTTTTAGGTGTTTTACAGTACCGATGATACATATTGTGATTTGGATCACTGCAACCTGAGGCCTCCTGTCCACAGCTACCGTACAAGCCACACGGAAAAAGGGGCGGTTACATTACAAACTAGAGATATTTCACCCCTGGGGTTCCACACGTTGCGGTGTGGAAGCTCGATGCAAAGGCGCAAAGTGTTGATAAACATTTGCATTCGATATAAGTATGTATGATTGCGATAGATAGCAATGGCGGACACTTTGCTGAGCCAGCGTCAATTGCTTTTGACGCCCCACGCATTCTCTTTGTTTAGCGCTATCTGCGGAAATTACTTTACACCCCCCCCCCCCCCCCAGATTAATATAAAAACCAAACCCCTTTAAAAAGATATTAGATTGTCACAATTTATTTATTTGATTTGTTCCATTTTGATATGATTGCCATAGGGTCGAAAACCTAAACCGATAGGTGCCCATTCTCGCTAGAGGTCGGTTGGATTTTGGAACGTTCTTTCTTTTTCTGTCCCCAGGACCCATGGCACCGCGCGCAGTCTCTATAAGGTTTGTATCCACAATGGTTTCCAATGTTTGTTTGTTACATCGTAGCACATTGACACCACCATTGTCATGATTAAACCCACACTACAACCACCGCAGATCGGACTACAAGCCAAGCTTGAAGCTGGAAAAGATTTGGATCCAAAGACCAGCAGTGAATCAGCCTGCTCTGTGTGTGTGCGCGCGTGTATGTGTGTAACTACCGACAATCATTTAATGGCACCACGAACCAGTGCTGTAGTATCTATATCTATAAACGAGTAAGCCCGATGTTTGTCACGCATTTTCTCAGTTCCCATGGCACCGATTGCTATCAAATTTTGCATGTTGTTTACGATGTAGCTGGATGTGGTTCTTGGCGTATTGAATATTGGATCCATATTCATTTTATAGAAAATGTTTTGTTTCTTCTAATTTTGTTTATCGACATCCATATTCTTTACTCTCCATATCATATTTTTGTGTGCTTCTGATAGACAAACTATTAGTGGCGAATAGTGTTCACAAATTGCAATACAATAGAGGGTTTGGGGCGCAATAAAAACAATTTGTTTTCAAACTGGCAAGCTGAAAGGAACTTCCACCCCACCCAACCCCACTCCTTCACAACTCAATGAGTATCGTTACCGTTCGAAGAGCGGGACTTTTTGTTAGTTCCAAATACAGGAAGTCCAATACAAAAGTCACTGCTACTCTTCTGGGTAGAAGAAACCTCTTTAGGTATTTTTTTTTTTTTAAAGAATTGATAGAAATGAAATCTCCTCTCCTATTTTTTGCGATGATATGGAAACGTGCGAAGCATAGTGAGATATGAAGTGAAGAGAACAATAACTCTTATCCTCAAATGTATGCACACAAAATATGTTGCTCAATCATGCCAATTGTCTCCTCATATTGCAAGTAGGAAAACCCATCAAGTTCAAATACTGTACACACATAATATCAGGGATGTGATGTCATCAACGGCACTCTTAGTCATTTCTTTCTTCAGACACTCTATTATCATTTGAAAAAATGCTATCTTTAAATTATTTCTGATACAACAATCAATCAGCATGTCTCCATTCGCACTAACCTCTTTTTATTCTTCTTGGCCTATTGATCCAAAGCAGTTTTCAGATTTATTTTAACGCACAGTATCCTAGGTATGTGATGGGGCTGCCACCTACGGTCTCCTACCGGGCCTTGTATCTACTTAGTCTGTACCTACATAATTTGAAGCCTTTTCAATACGGTTACATTTACTAATTTGGCAGAGCCTTCAAAACCATCAGATAGCGCAAGCCGCTCCGCCCGGGCAAGATCCGATACATAGAGAGGGAATGTGAAGTAACCGTTTTAAAAAAGCGACGTATACATGTAATAGCAACAACACTTTGATAAAACAATCTCTTACATCTTGGTTTGATATATTTTTGATGAGAAATATCAAAATGTGTTTTTGTAAATGTCATTTAGTTGCCCAGAGGGGTATAATCTCACAGTTGTTATCGATAGCTGAGGGGGTACCCACAAGGGCAAAGTAATTTGTTTATTAGCCCGTCTTTGGTTAATACTGATCAGTCTAATGCTCATTGTGCCTGCCAGTAAAGAGATGTGGACACAATGGGGTTATCAACTGCTTGTCTGAAACTCTCTGATCCAAAGAGTTTCCGGCTCTGTTAAGTCGTATTTGGTGGTCGGGGTGCCTGCATCTATGGCGGGTATCTTGTGTGCCTTTCAAGGCTGAACACAGGACCGGCTCCAACACTGTCTTGCGGTATATATGGGGTTCGATCAAAACAAACAAACAAACAAAATGTCATTTAGAAAGTTTACAGAGTTCTTCAAAGACACCCCTTTCCGGGATTATTGTCAAGTATTTTTTCTACTGAAAATGTAAAGATAAAATATGGTGAAAAACTAGATAAACAATGACTGAGGAAAGTTCATTGCAACTACAATCTCACTGAGTTCATTCAATAAAGATTGTTTTGAATATAGTCATAATCATATCACATACGAACAGAAATACACGCACACATACTGCTTGACATGCACATATGATATCATGTATGTGTGTTTATCTGTGTGTTATACCAGACCAAAACATACTTAAATTTTATGGTATTTTAAAGTCTGAAAAGAAAGATCCAACACACAATTGATACCGTAATGACGATGATTTTCCGTTTTTCAGTCCTAAAATACCAGGAATCTTGAACCATGAAGAATACAACAGTCTTCTCCCGAAGTTCATCAAGAGGAATCGGTCAGCGTCCCCCCACAGTTCCAAAAGATACAGGTCTCGCAGGCGACGGCGATCTTCTCCTAGGGAAAAAAGCAGAGCCAGGCATAATGTAAGGCTGTCATCCACTGCACGTGATACAGGCCAACCAACTTCAAAGGAGTTGTCAACAGTACATGCCGCCCAAACTCGACAGAACATGTCCCAAAGGAAACAACAATCAGTTCCTAGATTAACTCGGTGGGGAGGTGTTCAAAGCAATGCTTATATTCGAGTCAGCCCCTCACCGACTCGTGGACGGTCTATCAGATATAAGTTAAAACAGAAAAGAAGAGATGAAAGAACGCCGGCTAGTACAAACTGTTATTCACCAGGCGCAAAGCGGATACATTATAACACAAGAAGCAAACAAAAAGAAAGTCTCAAACGTTTAACGACTTTGACTACAACTCGTCTGACGAAGGACACGAGGGAACCAAACACGACGTTGACTACAACTCGTCTGACGAAGGACACGAGGGAACCAAACACGACTTTGACTACAACTCGTCTGACAAAGGACACGAGGGAACCAAACGTCATAGAACAGGAAGTAACAGATAAGAACCGAATTTTGCACACGATTTCTGAAAATCGAAAGAAAAAATGTAGAACATGCAAAAAAAACCTAAAATCTTCTCCCAGGCATGCAGCGTCAAGAAGTTATACACTTCCTCAAAAGAATATGTGCAGCCTTTTCTACTATGTTCCCAGAACCAATACAAAACCATCATGTGGACGTAACAGCGATTGGAACATATTGACCCAAAGAAAGAGATCACCACCAGCTAACTCCCGTGTTGGCAAATTTGCATTTGAAGCCGCCAACAAACTGGTAGAAGATACGAATATGAATAAATCCGGAATTCAATTCGACAAAGAGAGAAATGTTGATCCAAGATTTCTTGTCAAAGTCAACCAGGCTTTCTACAAAGTGACAGACTGGCCTTTAATTCAAACGGCTCAGAAAAATATTTCAGATTGTCAAGCCATGCAATTTCCACGCCTGGATAACATTAGAGATGAAAATGTACCAAAAAAGAATGGTGTTCAATCTTTGAAGCAACTTGGGGATACGAGAATTGGAAATGGAATGACAGGAAATGGCATTGAGGAGGTACACAATACGACTGACCAATCATATAGCAAGAGATGCAATCCCTCTCAGTGTATGGCTAGAAATTATGAATGCTGCTGTCGTCATAGCAGCGTATTCTGTGATGGGGATGGAAGGAGACACCAGCAACCTGTGACGTGTACACAAAAAAGGAGCGATTTGTCTTTAGGTTTTGATCATCAACAATCTCACACCAAAATGGACAATAACTACGAACGGGGTCACGAGAACGCCCTTAAAAGGAAATGGAATGTCCGCCCTTTTTGTAAAGAACCCGCCAGCAACAAACACGATGTTGTCAGAACTGGTAAACGTTTGTACAAACATACACAATTGACGAAAGAGTATCCCAAAAAATGCCGCAGATGTCGAGGTAGACATCTTGAGTGGAGGAATTATCCTTTCAAGAAAACTGCACGTCATTTCCCATTGGTCACCTTGGCCAAAACACAAGAATTTGTAAGTGGTGGTCTCCCTTGCTCTAACACGAAAACATCTGATTTAATATCAACTGACATGTGTCACACAGAAACGGAAAAGTCTTTAGGAGGCGTATTGTCTCTGACCGAACACGGCAAGGGAGACTCGACCACAGTTGAACTAAACGATTCAGAATGGCTGAACGAAAACGTGGCTGTCTGTCGACAAGATGGTACCGACGACGTGACATTGGTCGGTGATAACGGATTTGAGTGTGACATGAAATCGGATGTCTTTACCAAACGGTGTGACAAAATCAAATCAAATAAATGGCGGCATCGCCACGAGCCGTACAAACCTGTGTGTCCGAAACAGCCGAGAAAGGTTTCATCTCCACGAAGCAGCAATGCTACATTCACTCCGTGCAAACGAGCATCCACAAAATCTAGTTCCCCAAAATACGAGGTCTTCTGTCCACCCGAGCACTTTCAAACTGAACGTATACGTTTAAAAGCTGCGTCCAGGTCGGAGTGTGACGACACGCTTAATGCGGTCTTTGATCATATCTCCATTTCCGTTGGGTCTCCCAAAAACAAAAACAATTGCAGTCCGTCCCGAGATGGCGGGCGCAATCTGAAAGCAATGAAACAAGATGCAACTCCACAGCAAGCTCACGTCACTGTAAAGAATCGTCGTCCAAATGTTGACGCCTGTTCGACAGGTCTTAGAGAACCTAACGTACAGCGACATACTCCAAACCGTAAGCATTACTGCGATGAAGGAAACGAACAGACAAACATTCAAACACCGTCTAAGATGCCGTCAAATTCCTCTGGTTTCTACCACACTAAAGGATTGGGATTGGACAGACAACAACAAGGTCAACTCAGCACTGTATTACAACCTGACCAAATTGACTGTTCCTCACAAGACACAAACCCTGAAATCATGAACCATGCTAGTCATCTAGCCAGCGTGCATAGGTCGGATAGCAAGGCACCGGGGTCAGCCATCAGCGAAGGGTCATCGACATCAACAAACGCTTCCTATCGTAGAAGGCGTCGAAGGTAT
Source organism: Tritonia tetraquetra (assembly GCA_030265355.1). Lineage (NCBI taxonomy): Eukaryota > Metazoa > Mollusca > Gastropoda > Nudibranchia > Tritoniidae > Tritonia > Tritonia tetraquetra. The sequence continues at coordinate 5,178 of JARBEQ010041899.1, read as the reverse complement.
CTCAAAGAAAAACGCTTCAGGTATCCAAACTGTAACAAAAAACACGGCAGTTCAACCCTGGAATATCCTTGGGCCAACCCATGGACGCCCAAGGGTAACATTCACAGCTCTGTCAGTCTCGGGATTCAAACGTCTGATATCTGTTTGGTCAACATGGCAGTGCAAACCAGCCCGGCTTTAGATCCCATGCTATCTAAACGACAAGTAGGGAAATCATTTAACAAGAGAAGTAGCCCGAATTTTCCTCGTGGTAAATTATTGTTTGGAAATAGTCAGTGTAATTTCTTGACGAGAACCCCGGAACGTGGACACCCAGACCAAGCAAGGACTTCTCTGAACGAATCTCACAACCATCAAACCATTGTCTCTAGCCTAGGCGTCATCCCCGGTGCCAAGGAGCTAAGTCATTCTACCGGCGATAATGTTTCCTTGGGCAGGAAAGAACAAGATGGTTTACAAGACTTGGGGCCTTTTTCTTCTCATATCAACCTTGCCCACAGGAATCAACAAGATGGTTTACAAGACTTGGGGCCTTTTTCTTCTCATATCAACCCTGCCCACACAACTAGTGGTGTTTCTGACTTTGACGTAGATACAGAAAACATATCCTTTGGTTTTACAGACAATGGTGAAATGCAAGGTGGCCCCATCACGATCTCCCGGAAAGATTATCCGACTCAACAAAGTCCTGTAAAACAGGTTAGACGGAAGCAGTCGATGACTCCCATATGCCAATCGCCTGATGATGTCAAAACCGAAATAGCGGCCCGTACCCCCAGTAGCAACACGAGCTGGCTCACCAGGCCTCGATGGGAGGACGCCAATGTTGACGAAATCAACAGACGTGTAGAAAAAGCACTGAGACTTCGACAGGAGCTTCAGCGATCCAAGAGCTGCGGAAAGTCGGGCCTTTGGCTACAGAATTCTAGAAACCAACAGGTCAATCCAGACTCGTGTTCAGCACGAGGACAAGGTGGAAACAAGTTGACGAATTCTTACATGGAAAAGGAGAGCAACAGCACTGCTCCCCACACAACGTCTGGATATGACACAAAAACTCAATGGACGATGGTCCATACAAACACATCTTCCGACTCAACAAGAAACTGTGCTATGAGAAATGCTCAGAAAGAAGATGTAATCAATTGTGATGTAAGGTCTTTTCGTCCTTCGGCAAGTGTCAATGACCCAGCAGGTACTGGAGACGTCGAAACGCAAATGTCAGAGGTCACTGATACCTTATGTTCCACTCACCCTTTCAATGTCCACGACACAGAGTCTCTGGCTTTGGAGGAAATGCGGGAGAACGATGAAGAAGTATTCGGAGGTCAGTCAAATCACGAAAAACATCCAATAGAAACTGATGAGTCAACACTAAAACTAGATCGAAGTCACTCCTTCCACGAAGAGAGCAGCTACACACCAGTAACTTCTATCGTAGCCAGGCCCTCGAGCGTGAGTTCTATGTCTTGCCCCGCTTTGGGGACCATCGCTGAACACCATGGACATTCAGTTAAAAACAACCATCCACCCAAGGACTCTCCCCCTATAAGATTATCCAGGATGGAAAATGTGATTCAGTCTCAATACCCCAAACTGGTTGGAGAATTGGTACAAGCCCTCCCGCAAGTACCGTTGTCGTCGTTCGTCGAATGGTTTATTGAGACGTCACACCCTGGCCAATTTGTCAACTCGGACGTCTCAAGCTCTCCAGATGCTAAACATGATGTCAAGGTCACAATCAATGATTCCACTCAATCTCCGTTGACGTCAAAACGAAACTCAAGCTGTACTGACCAGGTGTTCGCTGGGATTGACAACAATGACAATAGTCAAGTATTTGGTTTCGACCCTGAACATTTTTGTGGACAGATTAAACCATCTGGCCTAGGTGGTTCACCTGGTATGGATAGGGACTGTGCTTTTGGTAGTGTTACTGATAGGGTTGGCGATGACGTGGATGATGCACAGGGCGCCGTCCCCTCTATTCGACGAATACTTCTAACAAGAGAGGAGCGGGAAGAAAGTGGTTTTGATAGTTCTACAACCAGTGACAAGAGACGAGTCATCAACATCATACGCCAATCGTCGGATACCTCGGCAGTTGTTCACGACGATCTGACAAACAGACATGGGTCTTAATCTAAAGACATTTCTTTTTCTAAACGATCAGTGATTTTGACAATGATTACCATTTGTGTATTTTAATCCACCACCATCACTACCACCACTACCACACCAATTATCATCGTCATCATCATCATTAACATTATCATCATATGCATCATCATCACCACCATATCATCATCATTATCATTATCATAATAATGATAACAAGAAGAAGAAAAAGAAAAAGAAGCATCAGTATCATCATCATCACAATTATCATCAGACTGCTTTAGAAATAGGACACACTTCTCACAGACACAAATAATGTAAGACATACCCCTATGACACTCGTACTGAAGAATCACACTGACGAGATAAGATGTTATCAAAGGAGACCAGCATACGACCTCACGAAGTCACGAGACGACAAACTATTGGTTGGCAGCACTAACTTCACGAGACGACAAACTATTGGTTGGCAGCACTAACTTCACGAGACGACAAACGATTGGTTGGCAGCAGTAACTTCACGAGACGACAAACTATTGGTTGGCAGCACGAACTTCACGCGACGACAAACGATTGGTTGGCAGCACGAACTTTGTTGAAATGATTGTAATCGAATAACTCCAAACAAAACTAGATCGCGCTCATGCCATGCCTTGATTAGTCATGCCTCCAACGTTCATCCAATATCACCATACTCTTTCAAATCCACTTGATCTTTCATTAGGCCCAAGTAGATTGGCCATGCAAACTTGTCAGTGGGCCGCTTTATATCGTAATCATAAAATGTCTCTAGCCGTCGACGACTATGATAATGGTTCCCCATTCCTCTCTCTCAACATTCCTCTTATTATCGGTATGTAATATTATATTGCTAAATTCATAAACTCCTCATTTGTGTTACAAAAAGTTGCTTAACATAATGGCCGGTCCTCTACCATTGCCGGTCCCTAACCCTAGGCCATGACAAGTTGATGACGTCAAGTTGAAAAATATCTGGTCATTTCTATATGAGAGTATTATTTCAGGAATTTTAGAGCGTCCCTATTTCTTTCAGAGAGTCCTGAGAGTCCGGGATTGTTTCGTTAATTTTTCATGTTTTTGACAGGTTTATATATTGTGTGGTTCTATACATCTTTGATATTTCCCAGTTATATCTTACACACTTGGTCTTAGTCCTTGTTTGACTCATTATGGTTGTCCTATCATATAGGTCATGTCTAGACTACTTATTTCTATTTCATACTTTGTTTGACGGTGAAAATAAACTATGCATAAGACGTGGATTGTTTTGGTGGTTTTGCTACGTGATCTGTGGTGCTTTCCCTTTTCAAAGTTTTTAAAAAAAATTTCATTTTTTTTATTTTGCTGAAAGGAGGGGGGGGGGGGGGGTTGCTACTGTTATGTTTATCTTTTCTTTTGTTTTGTGTTTTGACGGAGTTGTCCGTTTTGGGGACTTTTTATTTGTTTTAGGGGTTGTTTGTGTTTTTATTTTTATACAAGCGGGGTTTGATTGTGTTGAGGTTTTTTGGGTATGTCTATTTATTTGTTAGTTTTGTTTTTGTGTGTTTTGTTCCTGTTACTTTTGG